>CAMXCT020004505.1:0-35000 GCA_947184155.2 Cladocopium goreaui
TCAAGTGGGCCCGAGACGCCTCGGATCCGAAAAATTTGGTCCAAGCTCAATGATTACTGTGGCGGTTAGGTATGTAAAATAGATACAATGTGAGGCCCCCCAGTGATGTTTGTTGGTTAACAAAAGCCACAGTAACTGTAGTTAGTTGCGTACCATAAACCAGAGTGAAATTGGAGTTATAAACCAACTTAGCTATCTTGGGGGCCTCACATTGTATGTATAAAGGTGGTTGGAATATAACCCATTTATAGATATATCATGATATATCACCTACAAATACACTAACTAGAGATTCATAGCTATTGAAAATGGCCATAGAAATGGTGGATCTACCCATTGAAAATCGTGATTTTCCATAGTTTTTTGTATGTTTACCAGAGGGTATAAGAATAGAAACAATCCCGAACCATTGGGGTTTGTCAAAGCGAAAAAATGATCATGTTGGGTTGCCCCAACCAGTGGGGTTTAATAGCCTTTATATCCACTTACCCGGGTCAAGAGCCATCAATAAACCGTATAAACCGTAATTTTGGGGACAATGCTAAGGATCCTACTGGAACATCCAGGAGATTGAAACAACATGAAAAACATCTGGGAGTTAGCAGGGACTTCTGCGATGTTTCCAGAATTTTGTCTCATTTTTAAAACTAGCATTGTCACACTTTCAAGAGCCAAAAAAAATGGTTGATGATCGCATGGTCAATCTTTGGTAGTTCACAAAAAATCTGGTTATTTTTCGTATCTTCCATTTACAGCAAAAACTAAAGGATTAAACTACCATTTTCTATCGATCGGGGATAGAAAGGGGCTATAGTACGTGTAGTACGTGTTCCAAGTCCCGATATATTTTGGATTATCTTGCGGTGTGTTGGGAATCAACATGAATAATCATGAATAGCCATCATATACCATCTGGTTATTTAACAAAGCCATGGAAAATCAGCATTTTAATAGGTAAACCATCTATAAATGGGGCATTTTCCATGGCTATGTTAAATAACCAGATGGCAATTAATTGGGCATTTTCCAATGGGTTCAACTGATACTTCATTCTTTTTGTTACGCCGGCCTTCTTGGAGTCCCGGAGTTATAGCCGTTCCTCGTCACCTCATAAGGCCTGTTGATCCATGCGAACTCCTGGTTGATTGCAGATCCAATCAGGAGACAAATAGCCTCATCGCTTCGGAATAGGCGACATCCTCCCTTTTGGATCAACTCCGGGTCGTGTTGCCGCGAGCTGAAAGCTCGCCATTGTGGGTTTCCTAGTGGTAAATGAGCATGAGTGGATCCAATGTGATTCAACCCAAGTAGGAGAGGAAAACGCATCACCAATTTCAAGTGAGGAATGGAAACAATGATCTTCGAAATGCCCTGCATCAACAAAAACTGGCTATCTTCAATCTATTCCCTTTCTGGCCAAAGTATTGGAGTCTTAAAGTACACAACCAAGGTTGACCTAGAAACAAGGCTTAAAATTGGAGTCAGGAACCAATTCTGGATCTGTGAAAAGTGCATATCACGGGCCACCAGTGATTCGCGGTGAACCCCCAGTGGTCCCCCTGATGGCGCCGCCTCTCCATCTGGCAGAACTGGAGCCGGAGCCTGCGAAAAAATGAGCCACGCCAAGGTGTATGCCATGGTCATTGTCATCCCATGCAATACATCCCTTCGGGCTTAGTACAACCAAAACCGAAAGGCAAAAGCGAAGCGGTTCCATGAATTACTGTATCATCTGATGAATTGGTCAAATGACTTCCAGTACATTGATGGAAGCAATTTAAGCAGTTCAAACCGGAGATAGTTGTGAACAATAGAGAAACACCATGTTATCTTTGTTTAACCATATTTCAACATTCAACCTGTGTTGAAATATGTTGGACATTTCAGATCTTGCTCGTCACCTCAGCTTGCCAGCTGTGATGATTCGTTTTTTGGGAAACTGACGCGAGCCTTGAGTTTTGTTATAACAATTTTCAGAGTGTGGTGACCGTATTCTGTATTGTTTTCCCGAGCTTTCTCAGCTTCTAATCTAGAACGAATAGAAACAACTTTTGCTGGGTCAGCAAAAATGGCGCATTTCTCAAACACGTATGAACTTTGTACATCTTCATACTGCAAGAGTATTATGCAAACAAAAATGCAACAACATCACTGACCACAAATCCTAAAGTGGAAATGTTCACCAGTATGTAATCGTTAGGATTCCCCATTCATCGACAATCCCCAAAAGATGTAAAACGAGTACTAGAACCCCAACAAATCATCAACCAGCCGTGATACCCATGACGGATCCATGGTGCTGGTATATATGCTAACATGAATGGAGTATATTGATGGGATTCATGTTACCATATATATAGCATACATGGATCCTATGGGGATATGATATATCAATCATATCAACTATATTTGATGGCAAAACAAACTATAAACCCTTGCTGGTTGGTGGTGCAATAACCATCTTGAAAAATATTCAATGGGAAGGATGACATCCCATATACGAAATGGAACATAAAAATCATGTTCCAAACCACCAGCCAGTTATGATATATCATTTATATATATAAATCCCTATCCCATGAAAAATCCCTATTTTTTGCTGGTGAATCACACTTATTATCCATTATAAATATATAGAGTATATAACTATGAACCATTTATTAAAATACCATTGTTATAGATACATAACTAGATATTGATATATTTATATATTATATAATTGTTATTAAATCCAATTAAATGTGCTTGAGGGGCCGCCTTCCCGGTCACGAGCATCACGAGCATCACGAAGCGAGGCAGACCTGCCAGTTGCGCCAGGTGAGTTTCGGCGAAATTCGGCGAAGGTGGCGAAGGTCAGCCACCAAGTCACCAAAATGCCATGGTCACACGGGACTCACGGGACGAGAATGATGGAGTTCACCTAGAGCTACGTAGATGGGCCATGGAGTTAGGGAAAACTAGTTAGTAAATGGATTCTTTCATTGGGATTGTTTGGGGGTAGAAGGGGATGGTTTGCTCAAGACAGAGAGGGACCTCTGGGTAGAAGGGGATTCTTTCATGCAAACCTCTTTTGGTGCAAGAAATGGGGTTGGAGGCTGCTCTGGGGGCTGGTCTGGCTGCTGGGCTTGGAGCACCACCTTCCTTGCCCGTCATCACCCCCCCAAGCTGCAAGAGCCCTGCAGGCTACTTCTTTGGAGGGGTACCAGCAACTCCAATTGCCCTTCTTCCCCAACCCCCACCCCTCCTGATATTGGAAGACCACAAACTTACCCTCCTTGCCCCTGCCTGAAAAATTGACCTGATCAAGGATGCTCTGCATCTTTGGGGTCCATGGCTCCCCCTCTGCTTTCACATCCTTTGGCGAAGGGGCCACCAAACCTGCAGCTTGGCCTTCTTTTTGGGTGGTGGCTGGGCTTGCCATTGAAGGGGCAGGGGTGTCCACAGCACTGGGCGTGTCCACGGCCATGGGCGTGTTCACAGCCTTGGCTTTGATGGGGGTGGCTTCTGTGGGCTTGCTGGGCCTGGTGGGCTTTTTTGGTGTCCTGAAAGATAAGTCTGGTGCATTTTGGCAGCTGGGCCCATTTGTAATCAGCCTGCCGAACTGGCCTGAGAATAGGCCGATGTTCGACATTAAGCAAGCCCACTGCTTGACCTTCTGTCCAAAGGCCTTTTGCTGCTCTTCTGTTTCTGGCCCAGAATCACGCATGCCCTTAAAGGTGGCCTTGTCAACTGCAGCCTTCATTTCCTTTTTAAGGAAATCTCTGTATGCAGGAACAGGGATCCTTTTGATGGAAATTGCAGCTGCAGGCTCAGACAAATATTGGCACACCTCCTTCAGCAAGTTTTGGGCAACATCCAAGTCTTCCCCCAGTGAAGGTCCAACATGTGGAGACCTTTGCTCCAACCTGGCCCCGCCCACCTTGTCCAGGTTGCTCAGCATGGTGTCAACAAGGTTGATCACCCCTTGCTTTCTGGACCGCAGGCTTTTCATTGTTTGGGGCTGGACCAGCTTGTACTCTCCGCAAGCCTCAATCACATGGCTCATGGGGGAATATGCTTGCAGGAATTTATCCTTCTCTGATCCTGCTGGCCCTGTAAACCTGAGCTCAAGTGTGCCCCACACTATGTTCTCATCTGGCTGGGAGAAGCCTGGAAGGATGGGGTGGATGTATCCTTTCAAGGCACACCTCCCTATTTGAACCTCCCCCCTGCCACCAGAGATTCCAAATAGGTAAATGGAGGATTTGTCCTTGAGGTACCACCCCATGTCAAAGGCAATGGAGGGACTCATGGGCAAGGAAAGGACATGCCCAAATTCCTGTTCCCACTGGTCAAGGGGTACCTTTCCACCGAATTGCCCTACCCAAACCTCCTCCACCTCCACCGACCTCAAGGCATGGGCCACCTGGTGGTGAGTGGCCTTGATGTGCCTTCTGGCCACATTGCATCCATTGAAAAGGTTTTGCAGTGGAGGAGAGGTGGGGATGGGGACCTCCACACCTTCATCATACAAGGCTTTGCAAACCTTGTGCTTGAAATCTTGCAGGTTGCAAGTTTCGGGGATGGGTAGGAAGACTGCCAAGGGATGTTGGAAGAGTTGTAAGTGGAGTGGCCTTCCAGTGAAGATTTTCAAGGTGGGGCCGGAGGAACTTTCCCACCATTTGGACATCTCCCCCAAATCCTCCACTTTGGTTGGTACATAGAACATGCCTATGTCCAGACACCCCTCCCCAAAGGCCAGCAACTCCTCCTTCTCCACAAGCTGGACCTCCTCCTCCTCCTTCACCACAGCCTCTTCAAAAACTTCAGCACCGCCTTCTGGGGCTTCCTCCTGGTCACTCAAGGCCAGACCCCATCTTTGAGCTGTGGCAGTGGAATGGTTGCCGCAAAATTTGGATTTGGGCTTCCTTTGCAGCAGGCATTGGTGCCCCTGGTAGGTTAAAGCCCTGCACCTCTTGTCTCCTGGTCAAGCTGTGGAAGAAGGGGTGGAAATGGAAAAACAAGCGGTAGAAGTAGTAGAAGGTAGTAGGTTAAAATTGGTAGTGGTGGTAGTAGTATTAGTAGCAGTAATACTAGTAGTACTACTAGTACTGATAGTACTAGTAGTACTAGTAGTAGAGGTAGTAGTAGCAATAGTAGTAGTAGTAGTAGTAGTAGTAGTAGTAGTAGTAGTAGTAGTAGTAGTAGTAGTAGTAGTAGTAGTAGTAGTAGTAGTAGTAGTAGTAGTAGTAGTGGAAGTGGTAGTGGAAGTGGTAGTGGTAGTGGTAGTGGTATTGGAAGTAGTAGTAGTAGTAGTAGTAGTAGTAGTAGTAGTAGTAGTAGTAGTAGTAGTGGTGGTAGTGGTAGTAGTAGTAGTAGTAGTAGTAGTCATAGTAGTCATAGTAGTCATAGTAGTCATAGTAGTCATAGTAGTCATAGTAGTCATAGTAGTCATAGTAGTAGTGGTTGTAATGGAGGTGGTAATTCCACAGATAGATACATACACACATACAAACATACATGCATATATAAATCAGTCCTGGAGGTGGTGCAGTAGCGTTTCTCTTCCTCTTTCTTCCTCCGCTGCCTTGCCCTTCTTCTTCTTCTTCTCCCCCTTCGCCTTCAATGTCTTCAGGAGAGTCATCCTTTTTTGCAGCCTTGCTTTTTCCTTTGCTTTTTCCTTTGGGGGCCATCATCCAGATGGCCCCTAAGGGAAGACACGTCAAGAGGCATTGGACCACATGGGGTAGCTGCCTCCCCAAATGAGGGGTGCAAGGCAAAGCTGCTGACACCAGGGTGCAGCTCACAAAAGCCAACATCAAGGCCACTTTCAAGTTTTGCTTCATACCTGGCAGTTTCAATTTTGGCCATCCAAAAATAATTTATATTGCTTGCCAACCAAAGCTTTTCTTTCCATGCTTTCTATTCTCTGCATCTTCTTTTCTGTTTTTTGTTGTTGTTGCCTTTTTCAAGATGCTCTGCTACCATGATGGTGCTGATGATAATGATGATGATGATGATGATGATGATGATGATGTGGGAGATTGGGGGGTGAAGGGCTTAAAACCTAAGGCTAAGTTTTTGATGTGGTGGGGGATTGGGGAATGAAGGGCTTAAAACCTAGTAGTAGTAAAAGAAAGCTGGTGTTTAAGGTGAACCAAAGAAAGCTTGTGTTTAACCACCCCCCCTCAAAGAAAGATGGTGTTTAAGGTGAACAGGAATCGCGTCAGCTTCCCGTGGCCCATCTATGTGACATATGGCTAAATCAACCATGATATCAGGTGCCGTCATAAGTTGCTTGGGAACCCATTAGGATCGTCACTCTAAATCCGAGTTACCCTCTGGTAATGACTGTGACAGTTTGCTACAATGTGGTGCCCCCGTTCGATAGCGTTCAGTTGGTGAACATAACTCTAATAACCTAGGACTTATGGTAGATATATCGAACTAGTTATATAATGGGATTATTATAAACCAACATTCACATCACTGGGGGGGCACCACCTTGTATTGAACATGGCCCATAGAAATAGTTGATTTACTCTCCAGTTCATTGCGATGGAGGGTCCACGTTGGCTCCACTTTGGCTTCGGGCACCCAAAAAAAAACACCATTTGCAGCGTCCATGTTATTGTGACACATGTCACAGTTCCACTAACATGGACATTCAGTGTACCTATGAATAGCATGGTGATTTTCCTGTTCGCTATGTAAACGTTTACCAGAAGCTAATCTAGTTACCCTCTGGTAAATTAAATTGTTGACCCTGAAAATAGCCATTGTTTAGTTGAAACTCATCTTCCCATCTTCCAATCCCAATGACTGCCAGGGTCGAGCTTTTAATTTACTGGAGGGTATGTTTAATTGCCATCTTGGGGAAAAGCTGGGTCATCAAATCCTGCAGAGCTTGGTCGCGTTCCGTGCGGCTTTTGTTGTTTTTCTTGAGCACGTCTGCCATAGAGACATCCAGTGCCCACTCCACATGCTTTTTCAATTTGTTATATTCACCAACGACCGCACCCACGCGGCTGGTGTTGTGGTTAACACCAGCAGCCAATGATTCTGATGCCCTTGCCATGTTGTTGACTGCCGCTCCCACGGCCTCTAGGCTTCGGCAAAGGTCCTGCTGAAGAGTATGCGTACTCTTGATAAGGGTTTCAAGTTTGTCCGTCGAACCCTTCAGCGCAGCGACCATTGACGTGATTCCCACAGCCAAGCCCGTGGTAGAGTTCAACAGGTCTGTTGAGTTGGAAAATCTCTTAAAACCAGGACTAACTAGTTTTTACAATCTTTACTTCTATATTTGTTTATCATGACATATGTTGGAAACAGGAGTTGGACTTACTGGGTCTGAAGCACCAAACATATTAAATATGCAGCAAAAATCATATGGATCATTTCAGATATTACACCAAAAATATCCATAAACTATAGGACAAACATATGCACATAAAGACACAGACACACACATGTGGATCTTCATTTGGAATTGTTTGTTCTATAAGATACCTACAAAAAGTTTATGTTGCACTAGATTCTGGATATCAGAATTGTTCCCCACTTCATGAAAAATAATGGACCTGCCCATACCTGCCCACATTTTATCAGAGTCTTTGCCTAGGAATCACAAACACTGCTAGACCCGGCTGGATTGTTTCAGTGTGTTGCGAACGCGCTTCGAACAACTCGAACCTGAGTTTGTTGGAATGAACCACCCCTATCAAAACTTGGTGTTTTTTCCCATGTGTTTTTGCTGAAACTTATACACGCTTGCTTGACGTACTTTGTATAGGTACAGCTTGTTGATTTACCTGCTCCGTAAAAATTCTATCTGCTCCTGATTTTTCTATTACCATTCTATCTGTGCTATGTCAGCCTTTAGTACTACATTTTGAATATTCTACCTCCTAAAGGTTCACCATATTTCTTGGGATTTGCTTGAGAGAGCCATGAAAATCAAACATATTCCTACAACTGCCCCATAGTTAGCTAAATTGGCTGATAATGTGAACTTGGATTTATGGTAGATATATCATAACATATCTATAGTCTATAGTCTATAGTCAATAGTCGGGTTACCAAGGCGAAACAAATGACTGCCCAACTGCAATCCTCATCATTCATGGATTTCACCATATTTCTGGGATAAATGATGATTTACCTATTAATAATGGCCGGTCTATAGATGATTTGCCTATTCAAAATGGTGATTTTTCATATAAATCCCCATAAATCGGATTTTCCCATGGATTTTCCCATGGATGGTCCCACCTGGCCCGTCTGGGGCTGGTGGACCCGGGCCTCCAAGATAAACGGAGCCATGGTGGCAGCAAAAAATGCTGGTTGAAGGAGCAGACATGGTGGTTTATTGTACATGTGATGTATATATATATATTTATGATATGTAATTATTATACATGTGGTATGCATGTGATTATCATGCAAGCTTACAATCATATATGGTTAATTATTGATATTGGTAGTTGATGATATTAGCTTACAATCATATGGTTTATTATTATTGATTTATGATATGTAAGCTGGTTCATAAGTATGATATAAGTAGGACTTAGAGGGAACGTATGTAATTTACAAAGGGGAGGAACTTCTAGAACACCCACTGATAACTTGGGAGGACGTTCCCTGACAAATTTGGGTGTAGGAAGACGGAAGATTGGGGATTTTTCCTACGTAAGGTTTCAGGGGTAGGGTTCCAAACACAATACAAAAACACATGGTTTTGGAAGCTAACCAAACCAAATACATCTTTGGTACTGAGTTTTAATACATGTAATCATCGTGAGATAATCCTCTTAAGCTCGGAAAAAACGGAGAGAAAACCAAGAAAACAACCAGGGGAAGCAAATTGGAGGGTTTTTTCACCCTAAGAAGTCTGGAATCCTCCAAAGTAAAAAAAATCAGCAGCCAAACGGGAACTTCACCTGCACTAATTTGACACAATAAACATGGCTGCCATGGCTATTCCAACGCAACGCCAACTTCTAAAACGTTTTTGGAAACGCGCTGCGTTACCAGTGGGATCTGCTTCAAAATCCCGGATGGCATCTCCACTGAACCGCCTTTCCTCAGGCCACTGCAGAAGGATCTGGGGTTCCTGCCTTTGGTACAATGTGGTGCTCCCAAGATAGCTAAGTTGGTTTATAACTTTAATAACCTAGGACTTATGGTAGATATATCTGTAGTTACTGTAATGGGATTATAAACGAACAAACATCACTGGGGGGGCACCACCTTGTACCTATGAAGTATGGTTCAGGTATGAATGATACAAGGTGGTGCCCCCTAGTTATAAGCTGGCATATAAGCCATAGTGCCATAATAACTATGTCAATATATCTACCTATTCAACCCTAGTGAAATTGGAGTTATGTTCACGAAGTTAGCGACTAGGAACTGAGGCACTACCGAACCGAGCGACTATTGATGTAACTTATTGCGCACGCTGTATGCCGCGCAGTTCACTACTGGAACTACCTCGCATTCATACGAACACAGGGTGCATCACGGCTAGTAAGTGACGAATGACCCATATATTTCTAGGGTATTACTGACATACCAATCTAACTGGCTTACTAATCTGTAATGAGCCATAAGTAATCAGTACATCCCATTAATCTAACTGCTTTACTTCTTACCAACGTTACTGAGACGCACATCACAACATAACTCCGCCTCCGCCGCTGATCGCGATACCTGGGAACGAGTGGGGCTTATAATCGGCAAATGAAGGTTGAACCCAGCCAAAACAGGGGGTTATAAGTTTTTTTGTATATATATATATATTAAAAATAGTATAAATAAATCAATGAATGAATGAATGAATGAATGAATGAACGAATGAATGAATGAATGAATGCATATATATATATATACACGACTTATGATATAGAGAATGCTGTTGATAGCTCATGTAATTACTAACCTATGAGTCGAGTTCTTTTTCCAGAGGGTAGATCCTCAGTGACCCGTTTTCAGTATGGGTATCGCTCTAAATCCGTTGGTGAATTTTTCCATTTGGAGATATCTTGGGGATATAGTACTTGAATGTACTTGATCCATTTTAGTAGTAATAAATCCACTTGAGGAATTTTATAACCCCAAATCATCATTTTGCCGATTAAAAGTAGCATTTGGGGATATTTGGGGGCAATACACCATTTTCACAAGGTGGTGCCCCCAAGATAGCTAAGTTGGTTTATAATCCCATTGACTAGTTCGAAATATTTACCACAAGTCCTAGTTA
The DNA here is from genome assembly GCA_947184155.2 of Cladocopium goreaui. Lineage (NCBI taxonomy): Eukaryota > Dinophyceae > Suessiales > Symbiodiniaceae > Cladocopium > Cladocopium goreaui. Next base: position 10,244 of record CAMXCT020004505.1, read on the forward strand.
TTAGAGTTATGTTCACCAACTTAGCCATCGAACGGGGGCACCACATTGTATAACCTTAACCCTGCAAGCCCGCAACGCATCCCCACGTCATCGTTGCAAGTCACTGGCTGATGTGCATCTTCCGCCAGCTATCTGCAACAAGGCCAAGCCCAGTGAATGTCTGGTTGGTGGTACCAAAAACATCTGATGTGACCCATCAAATGGTTATGGAATCTAAATATACCCAAAAATCATTGTTTTCCATTTTCAATATGACCTTAATATTGGTGATGCAATATTCTCATCTGCATTTGGCTCTGGAAGTTTACTGGACTTTTCACAGATCAACTTCCAGATGAAAGTCTGGAAACCTGAAACCCTGAGTTGGGACTCAATTACTTAATCTTTTTCTGTTTGTTGATATTTAAACGGGAGTAAAGCAACCCCAAAGTATAAGAGTTGGAAGCCTGGAAATTAAAAGGCAAACGTGATGTACCACACCCTGGACAAACATTCAACTTTACGTGACCCTTTAGAAGTGGCTGCAGCCAAACTGTTTGTAGCAAGACTGTGACTATCCATTCTTCTGACGTACTGCAACACCACATTCCCATAGTGTATTCATCCTAACCCCTTTGAGGTGGTGTCTCATGGGTCTGGCGATATCACACCAGTCATTGGATCCACCACACTGTGAAACAAAGGCCAAGCGATCCACGTGGCATGTGGCGAACCAACATATCCACCACACATCATTAACCTACAAAAATACACCACCTTAGCGAACAACCAGTGCCACCTGGAGCCAGTCCATTGCAGCAGTTGGCTCTGGCTCAGAATGATTCAGCCCCAAATTTACATGGCTTAGAGCTGATTCCATTTGATTTTGAAGTTATTTCGTCATGAGTTCAATTCATCTAACAATTCTGCCGTGGTTTAAGACTAGACTTGACCAGTTTGGTGGGCTTCCGGATAGTAATTTCATGTAATTTCAACAAGAAACCAGTCGGATTTTTCCAAACATACATCATCTCATCGAAAAATAAGTATATCTACATACCATCCCCCCAAAAACAGTTACAGTTGGTGACTGGGGTTACCTCATTATTCCATTCTTGACCCGCATCCAGCTCACCCCTGAGGCAAGAACTTGTAGGTGTCGGGGACTGGTCATGGCATACCTGCAGCTGTGGGGACCACCAGGAATGTCTTGAGCCTTCTGCAAAGTGGTGCCCCCCCAAGTTGTAAATGGATTATAACACCACTAGCTATAGATATATCACCTATAAACCATAATTATTGGACTTTTATAAGCCAACTTAGCGTTCACAAGCTGGGGCACCACCCTGTGGGGGTTTTCCCTCCGGCAAACATTGCTGGGAAAATCCACGTGGCCTAAATGGTGGGATTTCCATCAAGATATGGATGAACTACATAATCCCACTTAAGTGGATTTATAGCCGAATTTTATACCGGGATTCCCAATTTCATGGAGTGACTTAAAACGATATACCATGTTTCGATATGTTTCGACCATTGTGCATACAAGCAGCACAAAAACGTTGTTATTAATTACAATGTGGTGCCCCTGTTCGATAGCTAAGTTGGTGAACATAACTCTAATAACTAGGACTTATGGTAGATATATCTAACTAGTTAATGGGATTATAAACCAACATTCACATCACTGGGGGGGCACCACCTTGTAGTCATAGGCCAACTCTGACCACATCCAGCTTACTAGCCATTTTGTGGTGAATCCCCATCAACCGCCCGAATGTTCTGGATCAACCATCAGGTCTTTTCTGGTCAAACCTCCATTCAAACTTACCATGGATGAAAACCAAGGTTTTATCCAGATTCTCCCAAAGCTTCCATGGTTAAGTCATGTTTAAATCATGTCAATTTCACCATTGTTTCGTGGTTGTATCGATTACACCCCGATTGTTTGGATGTTTAAACCTCCATGAAACACCATCATGGTCGCCTCCTCTGGAAGCCTTTCAGGCTGCTGACACTCCTCCTTCACCTCATTTACCTTATCGCCAGTGCAATGGCCATTTCAAGCCACTTTCTTGGAGGCACCTACCGTATATGGCTATAAGGATCGATAATTAAGGCCTATGAAGGGCAAAATTTCAAGGGAGCTGCCTCCACTTTCTATGGCTTTATATCAGGTACGTACAGTACCATCAGTTCCTCTATTTTAGGGTCCTGAAATTCCCAAAGTGACGGATGGCTTAAACGTCCAAGGCAAACTTTACCCTCTGGTAAACGTTTACATAACTATGGAAAATCACCATGCTATTAATGGGTAAATCAACTATTTCTATGGCCATTTTCAATAGCTTTTTGTATGTTTACCAGGCCGGGTAACCAAAATGAGCCATTAAAAATACACCCGTTTTCCCCTCATATCGTGCAATACCAGTTGGTTGATATGTTGGTTGATTCGTGTTTCCCTCTAATCTCGGTGAGTCGATCTTAGTTGGTAATCCGCAATAGCACAAGTCTAGCTCTCAAGAAGGGTGTGTTTAATGGTTCAGCCCTCAAGGAAGGGGTCACCAAAAGAGCTTCTTTGAGTGACTTCAATGCTTCATCGTCTGTGTTGATCATATGGAGGTTTCTATCCAAAAATGGATGGTTTTTCTAATGGAAAATCCTACTAAAATTTGGATGATTTGGGGGTACCCCTATGACTTAGGAAACCTCCATTTATTGGTCAATCAGTTGTTTATTTCTGAACCAAAGGACGCTGGAATGATGCACAACCAAATGTTGATCACAGGAAAACACATATGTGAGAAAGTACTCCGCAGTGCTCAGGGAAGGGGTTACTCAAAGAAAAGGTGATTAACCCAGAACCCATAGCAAGTAATCAGTGATGTTTTATGCAAATCCGTACTAAGCAATGACATTGGAATTCAAAAATCTTATCCGGCAATGGACATCTCCATCTATCACCGCAAATTCTAGAAATTATCAAATGGGGAATTCTTAGCAGCTTCTTGGCTCCCAAATTGAAAAGGAATATGGAAGCCCATAGCTTCTAAGCTCACTCCTAACCCCTGCATAGTCGCAGAAACCAATTTTGTAGCTCCCCTCACAAGCCATCATTCATCGGGTTTTTGGTCAGTCAGCGGTGATGTTGCTATAACTTGCCCAAATATGAAATAGAACCAACAAACATGAGAGTATGCAACAACTATAGCTAACTAAAGTATGGGGGATTAAACAAAGGTTTATTTTTTCATTCCAAAATGGTACCCCCCTGAAAAACAACCCAGGGCTCTAAGGATCCGAGGTTCACTTTTTTGTTTAACGAAAAACATGCCGTAGTTCCTTGACCAAAAAATGTGATATAAACATACTTCTGGCATTGCGGTTCCATTGAAAACAAACATGGCTATAGGCCGTAGGCCGTTTTTGGGGATCAATTTCATGCAGTATCAGTGGTGAATAGTCTTGAGCACGAACTTCATAGCGGAAACATCCAGCGTTTTCTTCCCTGATCAATTTGGATCCTTTTATCTCGTAATCCTTCAGGCAACTGCCTGGCTTTGACTCAGCCGAGAGGCTTCTGGCTCGGATGCTGTTTCTGCAGGTCTGGGAGAGTCTGCGTTCAACGCTTCTGCTACCATTGGTGCTGGTGGTGTTGATGGCTCTGGTTCTGCCAATGGCAAAGGTGCTAGTGGCACTAATAATTCCACTGGTGATGCGACTGGTGATGCGACTGGTGATGCCACCGGTGATGCCACCGGTGATACCACGGGTGAGACCACAGGTGATGCTGCAGGTGATGTTTTTGGTGATGTCACTGCTGGTGCTGGTGCTTCTGCTGCTTCTGTTTCCGCTGTTTCTGCCTCTGCCTTTGTTTTCTTCCACGGCAACTGTCGTTTGGCGCCATTCGCAGCAGCTGGTGCCTCTCTAGCTGCAGTGGGAAGTGCTGCAGAGTCGTCTCCAGCTGGTGCCTTGCGCGCGCCCCAGGAGCGTCCCGGACTTTTGGGACCACGTTGCGGGGAAGCGGACTGAGGTCGACGGGCTGTCTTCGGCACCTGCAAGAGAAGTGTAGAGAATTGACGAGCTGCAGCAGAGGTGGGTTGTTGAACATTGAAAAAAAATCAGGGTATACCAGAACCTGGTTACCAGGATATACCAACTACATGGTCGGGCGCTCATAGATGGCCGTATGGTTTCGTGCACTTTCATCTCAGTTTTGACACAAATGTATGAATGGTGATATGGCAAATCCTCCACGCTGGCCATTCGAAATGCATGTACAACTTCACATGTCCATGTTCATATCTTGGCGTGTCATATTTTGACGTCGAAAAAAACTACTTCAGTTGAGACACTTTCAGGTGTATTTACTTCAGTGCATGACTTTCATTTTCATCCACCTTTAATCTGCAAAAAGTCGAGACAGTTGCTCGAGAACCTCGCTTGGATTCTTTCCCAAAAGTGCATGGTTTCTCCACGCCCATTGAAACACTTCTAAAGACACATGCTCATGCAAGGTTGCGTCATCTCCTTTTTCATGTTTTCAAAAAAAACAGGAAATTCAAGGAAAAAGATGTGTTGAATTCCAAGAAAAGATCTCATGACGTACCATCCCAGATGTGTTGAATTCCAAGAAAAGATCTCATGACGTACCATCCCAGATGTGTTGAATTCCAAGAAAATCTCATGACGTACCATCCCAGATGTGTTGAATTCCAAGAAAAGATCTCATGACGTACCATCCCAGATGTGTTGAATTCCAAGAAAAGATCTCATGACGTACCATCCCAGATGTGTTGGTGTTGAATTCCAAGAAAAGATCTCATGACGTACCATCCCAGATGTGTTGAGTTCCAAGAAAAGATCTCATGACGTACCATCCCAGATGTGTTGAATTCCAAGAAAAGATCTCATGACGTACCATCCCAGATGTGTTGAATTCCAAGAAAAGATCTCATGACGTACCATCCCAGATGTGTTGAATTCCAAGAAAAGATCTCATGACATAACATCCCAGATGTGTTCAAGTCCAAAGAACGTTATTACACCCCCCCACCCCCCCCACCCCCCACCCCCCAACCAACACCACGCCAAAAAAAAACAACAAAAAAAGACAAAAAAAGAGGTTTCACTGAGGCGAAACACCAAAAAAAAGGAAAAAGTGCGCTCTCGCTGTGGCGCCAGTGCAGTGAACTAGCAAAAACACTGTTTCGTGACGCGGCCTTCTGCGCGCGCCCAGCCAACTACATCCAACTACATTTCGAGAAGCACTTACATCAACTGCTCCACACAGAGGTAACTGGCCTCCAATATGGCCACTGGAATGGTTTCAGGCACCTCGCTGACCTTGACCTAGGCATATTTTTCGAGGTGTGGGATGTTGAAGCCGGAGATACGGTATCAAGATGGTATCAACCAACATGTTTCATGCGGCTAAAACAATAAACCAGCCATGACTGACTGGGAATGGATGAATGGTGTATTTATACCAGCTATAAAAATTGTTTTCTGACTGGGGGATGGTTTATTAAACATTGTTTTACCCACAAGTTGGTAGGATTTAACGGTGCTTACAGGGCCAGTGAGGTGGCAACAGTTTGCTATTGAAAATTGTCATTTAGTTCGTTGATTTACCTATCAAAAATGGGAATGTTCCATAGCTACGTTAGAGTTTTCCAGAGGGTACAATATGTAACATGGTTTCATTGACCGAAAAGAAAGAGGTATTGTGATCTACAATGTGGTGCCCCCAAGATAGCTAAGTTGGTTTATAACTCTAATAACTAGGACTTATGGTAGATATATCTATAGTTAATGGGATTATAAACCAACTTGTAACTGGGGGGGGCACCACCTTGTACAATTAGATGCACTTTAGCTCTTTGAAGGATCTGAAACCATCCAATTCTTGGTGGTTTCTTGATGTTGAGCCATGTCGCCCTGAGTCCCATATAGTCCCATAGTCCCAACATGATCATTTGAGGTCGTTCACCAGGGAATCCCACATTTATGAAACAGACATTCAAGCAGCTACATCTCTGCCAAGAAGCTTTTGGCCCCTTGGATTTTGCTTCTGTTCTGGTAGAATCTGCTTTGGAAACTTTAGTCGCTGACGACACTGTTGCTGATGTTGATGGCTCTGCTGGCGTTGATGCCCCGGGGAGCGAGGATGCAGCTGGACTTTGATCCTCACTTCTCCCAGCTTCTGCCTTTTCTGCCTTGGTCTTTTTCCATGGCATCTTCGGTTTACCACCCGCAGCCGGTGCCGAAGTGGGAACTGCATCATCCGTAGCTGGTCCCTTCTGCGACCCCACGGTGCGTCCCGGGCTTTTGGGAGCATCCGTTGGAGGAGGACTGGCAGCTTTCTTGCGTACCTGCGCTGAGAAGACAAGGAGACAGGAAGGGATCCCAAGGAGAACCAGAATATTATATATAATAAACTATATATATGATATGATACATCTGGTGCCCAATTATTTGTTTGATCTAGTATCAAATATATAAAGCCAGGACGATCAATAAGGGATCCCAACTTTCACAAGAGTCAACCCTACACTAGGGTTTCGCTTAGGGGTTTTGGATATTGGGAAGGGATGACTCTACAGTCTTGGTCCATGACATGTAACATCAAACTGAGGTGACTCAGCCAGGTTTCCCAATGGCACTGCCACATTCACCAAACAATACCCCGAAGTACTTGAATAGGGAAAAGTGCAAGCAGATTTACCATCCACTAATCAAACATGGCTGGAAAATCCACTGTTGACTTCGACTTGCGTGTTTTGTGCCCAGAAAACATTGAAACCGTCGACAAAATCACCAAAGAAGCCTCGATTTTCCCCAACACCACCGCCTTCTGGCCACGTGTCTCGTTGCTTTCCGGTGACATCTCGCTCACCTCTTAGAAGCTGTTGGGGTTTTCTCGTGCCGCTATGGTGACCTGATCAAGTTATGATATGTATATCCCACGATATTCCCAGTATATTCGCAGTATATTTAACCATTGTTCCCGTTGTTTAACCAAGCACAACAAAAATCCCCAGGGATTTTTTTCGGAACCAACCCCCAGGTTGGTCATCAGGAAAATCAGCCAGCATTAACATCCCGGGGAATTGTGACCTGGACAAGGAGCCAATACGAAACGACCCAGTTAGATGACATACCATATATAATATCTGGGTAAAGTATAATAATTCACCATCCTGAAATCAGGAAAAAGATAAGGGCTATAGTGGGATAGTTACCGTCACCAACCATGATTCCAGGCTTCGGTCATAGTGAGATCGCGATCAAATTTACCCAGATAAGAGAAACACATATAGGACATTTCCATTATCAATGAACATTTCAGGAACCTAAATTGGAGGTACATACCATATATAAGGCCTATGTAAGGCCTATGTAAGGGAATATCCCCACAAAATATAGTCTTATATGGTACAGTACCTCCATTTTAGGATCCTGAAATTACCATTGACATTATAAACCATCCATTTGGGGGTACCCCCATCAATGGAAACCTCCATATTGGCGGATGGACAACGTGAAATCACAATGTATCATGATGTACCCATGAGCCAAGAATCATCTACTTCATAGGTGGTTTCTTACACTATCAAACCCCACCTAACAGGTATTCAAGGTTGGAAAATAAATGAAAATAAGTTACCATCTGGTAAACTAACATAGCTATGGAAAATCACCCCTTTTAATGGGTATCAACTATAAATGGCAATTTTCAATAGCTACCTTAAATTACCAGAGGGTGCCAGAGGGTAAATATAGCTAAATAATCTAATCAAAAGTAGCCACTCAATATGATTAGCCATGATTACCCTCTGGTCATCATGACCATGGTGGAAAATCCATGAAAATCCCGAAAGAACTGAAGCTTTGGGAAACCTCAAAACTAATTAAATACACCATCTGGGTAAATTATAATATTTCACTAACCTGAATCTATAAAGGGGATGATTTCCCTATATCTAAACCATGATTCCATTGAGGGAGGACAATGGGGTCGTGATGAAATTTACCCAGACGTTTGGTTTTTGTTTCCTTTTTGCGGACTATCCTGGCGATGTGCAGAAGAAGTAAAGCCACTTTCTGGCACTTCCCTTGACGAAGCAGACTTGGGGGTTTCCATAAATGTGGTCATTCCCAAAATGGATGGTTTATAGTGGAAAATCTTACTAAAGTGGATGATTTGGGGGTACCCCCATTTTAGGAAACCTCCGTATTTTGACTTATACCAATTTCATTTATACCGCATAGTGATTTATCATCATGATGTTCATGTCAGTTTAGCGAATTATAATTTGTAACGACTCACCAACGGGTACCAACCCAAGAAAAACGACCAACCTCTTTTTTAGGACATGTTTATAGCATCGTGAAGAAACATGGGCACACATGACTCACAGCTATAGTAAATTCTCAACAATCAGCTCTGTGGTGCTGTTTATCTGATTGGTGGTTTCAACCCCTTTGAAAAATATGAAAGTCAGTTGGGGTTACTATTCCCAACTGAATGGGAAAATAAAAATTCATGTTCCAAACCACCAACCAGTTATGATATACCATTTATAATGGTTATATATAAATCCCTATCAAATCCCAGTAAATCCCTATTTGTTGCTGGTGAATCACCATGTTTCCATGCCTCAAATTCGCCAAGAAACTGTTGGTCCCTTGGATGTTGCTGCTGACTTCACCCTTGGTGCTGCTGGCGATGCTGGTGCCACTGCTGTTGGACTAAGATCTGCGACATTCACAGCTGCTGTTGCTTCCAATTTAGATGCTGAAGTGGGACCGTCTGCTGGATCATCTGCAGATTTCGAAGCCGATATTGTTCGATCATCTGCAGATTTCGAACTGGATGTGGCTGGACTGTCTGCAGGTTTCGAACTGGATGTGGCTGGACTGTCTGCAGATTTCGAACTGGATGTTGCTGGACTGTCTGCAGATTTCGAACTGGATGTTGCTGGACTGTCTGCAGGTTTCGAACTGGATGTTGCTGAACTGTCTGCAGATTTCGAACCGGAGGTTGCTGGACTGTCTGCAGGTTTCGAACTGGATGTTGCTGAACTGTCTGCAGATTTCGAGCTGGATACTGCTGGAGCATCTGCAGGTTTCGAACTGGATGTTGCTGGACTGTCTGCAGGTTTCGATCTGGATAATGCTGGATTATCTGCAGACTTCGAGCCGGATATTGCTGGATCATCTGCAGATTTCGAACCGGAGGTTGCTGGACTGTCTGCAGGTTTCGAACTGGATGTTGCTGGATCATCTGCAGACTTCGAGCTAGATACTGCTGGATCATCTGCAGATTTCGAACCGGAGGTTGCTGGACTGTCTGCAGGTTTCGAACCGGATGTTGCTGAACTGTCTGCAGATTTCGAACCGGATGTTGCGGGAGTGTCTGCAGATTTCGAACCGGATGTTGCTGAACTGTCTGCAGGTTTCGAACTGGATGTTGCTGGATTATCTGCAGACTTCGAGCCGGATATTGCTGGATCATCTGCAGATTTCGAACCGGAGGTTGCTGGACTGTCTGCAGATTTCGAACCGGATGTTGCTGAACTGTCTGCAGATTTCGAACTGGATACTGCTGGATTATCTGCAGATTTCAAAGCCGATATTGTTCGATCATCTGCAGATTTCGAACTGGATGTTGCTGGACTGTCTGCAGGTTTCGAACTGGATGTTGCTGAACTGTCTGCAGGTTTCGAACTGGATGTTGCTGGATTATCTGCAGACTTCGAGCCGGATATTGCTGGATCATCTGCAGATTTCGAACCGGATGTTGCTGGACTGTCTGCAGGTTTTGATCTGGATGTTGCTGGATTATCTGCAGACTTCGAGCTAGATACTGCTGGATCATGCGCAGATTTTGGAGGATCATCAGGTTGGCTGGCGGAAGCTGCAGCTTTTGCATCTGGAACCTGCAGTTTGGATAGGAAAACCATGGTGATTTGAGTATTTGAGCAGCAAAAGTAGGGATTTAACTGAGAAACAATGATGATTCATAGTTGATGTATGTTACATATATATATAATTGGCGAAGTTGGTCCACAATTGGCTTAAGGATTGGATGTATGGCAGATGTGCAACTCAGTTAATCGGGGGGCCCCACCTGATACCTAAAGAGGTACTGCCAAGACGCCGTGTTTAACGCCGAAGCTGGCAGAAATTTCTTTAGTCTCTACCTGGACCCTCCAAGTACCACCAAAAAATGGTGGAAAAGTACTTAACATTGATGGGTTTAAACACTACTGGTTGGTGCTTTTAACCCATCTTGAAAAATGATGGAGTTCGTCAGTTGGGAAGGATGACATCCCATATATTATATTCTATTATATTATGGAAAATAAAATTCATGTTCCAAACCACCAACCAGATATATCATTAACCACTATTAACCACTATTAACCACTATTAACCACTATTAACCACTATTAACCGTAAAACATGTTCCAAACCACCAACCAGCCATGTTTTACACTTATTTTTGGGGCTATTCGCTGCAAGGTGCACCCTGGAACTGGCCATGGCTTGAGGGCTCAAACTACGAGGATTCCATATGATATGATGCCATAAATGGAAAGAACCATAATAAGCAAAAAAAAAAGGAGATTGGTTTCCTTACTGATTTTTCATATGTAAATATTACTATAATGATTAACAACCTGATATGTAATTCCTATAGAAACTATATAGTGGATTCGTGGATTATGAGAATCGCCTGAATGAATGTACCACCCCTTTTTTTATCATCAACCGATAATCGATTTATCAACTACATTCATGTTTTAATGGTGCGATTCCCAATAAATAACCATCACTAAGGGCATTTTGCACAGGATATTCTTGGTCATCTCTCGCAGGAAAAAAAACCATGGTATATCCTATCCATGCAGTCTCAATGATTGTACCAATAATAAATGGTAATCCCGATGCATGAACAACATAGTGAGTACTCATGATACCAAATTGAGTAAATCACCATTTGTGGTGGTTAAACAGTTACCCTCTGGTAATTTAACATAGCTATTGAAAATGGCACATTTATAGTTGATTTACCTTTTAAGGATGGTGATTTTCCATAGCTATGTTAGTTTACCAGAGGGTAACCCCCCCTATTTTCATATATTCAATGGATTGGTTTAAGGGAACATTTGCAGGAAAGTCCCATATTTAATGGGAAAATCTATGGTTTCCGGTTAAGATTTTCCCTTAAACCAATCCATTGATATATGCTGAGTTCCTTGTGATTTGTGACATGGTCAGACCATCACCACCTCCAAGCCCTGGAGGAAAGCCCAACGAAGTTCTTCGTAGGAGGTTTCAACCACTGCTACCTGCGACAGCAGGCAATCTAGTTGGACCTGCTCCAAGTTGTCACCGATATAGTACTACATTCTAATAATCAATGGATTGGTTTAAGGGAAAATCTTAACCGGAAACCAGAGTTATTTTCCCATTAAATATGGGACTTTCCGGTTAAAATTTTCCCTTAAACCAATCCATTGAAATATACATTCCAACATAAAGTACAGGATGTGGCCCCAGCTCGTTGGCTAAGATGGTTTACAAGTCCAATTTCACTTTTGGGTTGATTAGGGGTATGGTTCACGAACTAGTTCAAGGGGATTATAAATCAACAAACGTATCTGGGGGGCACCATCCTGTATGAAATAGGTTGGATTTCACAACCAAAGTATGAAAAGACATTGGATTCATGACATGTACCAGTTAACAACAGTCCCATCCTGCGACATATCCCCATTGGTCCCCTATGATAGAAACTCGAAATCAGCCCCGTTTCACCATCATGGTTTCTGTTTTTTTTTTTCATATAGGAAAGAGACATCTATCCCTACAGAACCATCCTTCTGTGTCCGAGAATTGGTCGAAGGGAAGGTTTACAGGAAACCCTAGAAGGTTTGATGGTGAAAAAAAAACATACCCTCTGGTTATTTAACATAGCCATGGAAAATCACCATTCTTAATAGGTAAACCAACTATAAATGGGCCATTGTCCATGGCTATGTTAAATAACAAGAGGGTAGTTTCCGATGTTCCCTGAAATCAATCCATTGACTATACATGGATAACACATGATAACATGTTTCAAGTTGACCAAGGTGGACATAACCACACGCCGGGTTATGTTTTTTCTTCAGCATCAACCGAACTAGATGGTTTGAGGAACAACCGAACTAGGTGGTTGACCTACCCCCCTGAAAAATGATGGAGTTCCTCTGATTGGGGATTGCGACATTCCCAACTGAATGGAAACATGAAAAATGTTCCAAACCACCAACCAGATAGTGATTTACCACGTACATCAGGTGTGATGATTCTCTAAATATCAACCAGTGTATATCATTGCTGATTGTAGTATACGATGACATTGCTATTCTTGTCTTTGGTACCCCTGAACGATACAACAATTGATTTATTCCTGTAGAAAAATATTGATATTGGTCTTGTTTACTATCACCATTTCAAAAGGGTAAAACATTGAGCTAAATGGGCCATGTTCCATACAATGTGAGGCCCCCGTTCAATAGCTAAGTTGGTTTATAACTCCAATAACTATGGTTTCTGGTACTTATAACTATAGTTACTGGGGCTTTTGTTAACCAACTTATAACTCGGGGGGGGGGCCATGTTCCATACCGAACTCTTAAATTACCAGAAGAATCCATCAAAAAAACTGCCCATCAAATTGTTGGTTCCATCCCTTTTTTTTATCACCATCAAATCCCTTTGTTTTGGATACTATTAACCGCTAAAACCATTAAACCATCAAATCCCATTACCCTCTGGTAAACGTTTACATAACCATGGAACATCACCATTTTCAATGGGTAAATCCACTACAAATGGTCATTTTCAATAGCTATGTTAAATTACCAGAGGGTAAATCCAGCATTTTTTGATGGAACTCCTGGTAAAATCACCATTAAATCACACATTTTCTTGGTTAAATCATCCTCTTAGCCAAATCCAGTTTCATACATTATCTTGGTTAATTCATCCTTTTGCTTCACATTTGTTAGTTGAAATCATACCTTTAGTATCCTTTAGCCCACATACAAATCTCATTAAATCACCATTTGTTGCTTGAAAACACCACATATCACACACCCAACAAAAATGCTCCTCCCAGCACTTCGCACAACAAACGCCTCGTTTTTCGCCAGCGATTTTCGAAAGGAGCCACCTGCTGAACGCCCCATTTTGAGCTGGCTGAGGTTCCCATAGCTCAGTTGGTGAACTAATGGGGTTATCAACCAGTAAGACTAGCTAAACTAACTAGTGGTGTATCAACTCACTAGGTTACAACTAGTTTGTTGATCACTAGTGGTTTAACAACCAACCAGCTTTAAGATTAGGGTTCAACTACTCTACTACTTTTAATCACAAGAGCTAGGTCAATAGCTCTACGAACTGTTGGGTTGATTGGGTAGAAACACAAGTCCACTAACTGTTGGGTAGATCAACCAACTATAGGGTTTGTTTCTTTATGGTTCGTTGATTGATTAGATATTTAACTATTAAATATGGTTAGCCAATTAACTAGAGTCATAAGTTATATAACTATTAATTATTTAGATATTTCGAACTAATTTCTATGGTTTATCAGCCAACTGATAGGGGTGTCACCACCTCGTGGTGTCCAGTGAAAGGTCTGTTGGTTTATCTGAAACCTACTTTTCAAAAAGTACATTTTGATATATTTACCACAAACCCAATCCCTCTACTGAACTAAACCATCTTAACGTTCACGATGCACCATTTTTTCATGGGGAAATGCATTGTTTGTTGCTGAAACAGCCACGAATGGGGGGTATCAGTCAAGTCATTGGGGCACCTTTCTGGTCTCACAAATCTGGTCTTTTGTTTTTTTAAGAACTAACACATACTATAGTAAACCACCCCCCAAAAAAACACAGAAAATTGTTTCCAGGATGGTATAGATGATATGTACAGACTTCCAAGCGTCCAACTTTTCTATGGGGATCTGGCCAATAAAAAATTGCACTTGGAGAGATTGTTCATCTAATTACACACAGACCCCGAGGTTTGCCCAAACCCAGAATAACGTAAATACCAAGGAATTCTGTATGGCGCCACAAAAACGGAAGGATTTGATGTTCAATTATGTCGCTAGGATGTTAACCAGAACATGGTGCATCTACATATCATATAACCAGAACATGTTGCTTGAACATATTATATATTGAATTAACCATACACTCAGTAGGGTTTCTTATAGGGTTTCAAGGAGATATCAACATCCCCCCGCCCCATGGAACCAGTAACCATGCAGTCACTAGTGTTTCTCAAAGCGTTTCAATAAGATATCAAAGTCCCTCGCCCTCCATAGAACATATAATCATGCAATCATGAGGGTTTCTTACCTTATAGGGTTTCAAGAGCCTTTCAAGAAGATATCAAAATCATCAAAATCATCAAAATCATCAAAATCATCACCAGCATCATCACCATCATCACCATCATCATCATCATCGTTGCCATCACCATCATCATCATCATCATCGGTCGATCTCGAGGATCAGCGTTGTATGGTCCAACTCCTTCAATGCCCTATATCCTCGGGGTCTCTGGCAAATGGAACCGATTGATGCAATTGTAATATTTGCTGTGTTTTCGACGGGGATTCCTCTCATCACGCACAGAGCTCTGCGGGAAAGGATCCAGACGGTTGCAAGATGTTCTGTAATAGAGGAGAATCCAATATGTCTAATGATTTTTGCCAGGCAATCTGCCATGCCTTCCACCTTGTCCAGCAGTTCTCCCCTTCAGGGAACGTCCAATTCCAGCCACATGCAGATGGTCATGAGAAAGGTTTCAATCACGGTCCTTGCCATAGCCAAGAGGTGAGCAGCCCTGGTAGAACAACAGAGTTCTAGGCTGTGGGCGACAGTTTGCACTACCGAGTAGCAATGGTCGAGAAAAAGGAGTGTCTTGCGGCTCAGTAACATGACCAGATCATGACACAGTGCATGGCATCAGAGCCAGGTGTCAATCAGGGACATGCATGATTGAATCACCAATGGATTGGTGGAATCTTCCTCATCATCATCATCATCATTATCATCGTCATCATCATCATCCTCGTCATCATCATCATCACCATCATCATCATCATTATCATCACCATCGTCATCATCATCATCATCGTTGCCATCGTCATTGTCATCATCATCGTCATCGTCATCGTCCTCCTCCTCCTCATCATCCTCCTCCTCATCATCATCATCATCCTCGTCCTCGTCATCGTCATCATTGTCAGGGTCTTGCCGTAACATTATAAGGGCACAGATCTCTTCAAAACCAGTTGATGGGTACAGCATGAACTAGTCTGAGATATATTTGCCATAAATCCTAGTTTCGTTAGTTATAAACCAACAAACACCTATCATAAATCACATAAATCCAAAGGCTTCTTGGTTAAATCAATGATTTTCAAGTTAAACAACCGAAAATCCCCTATGAACTGTGGGATCCAGTCCATGTGATTGACGACCTCAGGACGTAGTCTACCTGGAGTTTTCCCAATTAATTATAAAACATGGGACTGAGCAGTCACCTACTTCGGCTGGGTGTAGAACGTGTTCTGGATAGTTGGATATACTTGCTGGCTCAAGAGATCATGTGTGGATTGGTTCATCCCAACTGATAAGTGGTAAGCCTATTTGTCCCACATAGAAAACCAGCTCAGTGTGCACTGCTGGACCTCAACCTGGGACCTGCCCAGCTCAGCGTGCACGGCTGGACCTCAACGGCCAGATAGAATGCCAGAAGATATGCCAGATAGAATGCCCGGGCGGCCACCATTCTCTTCAAGCGAAGGGGTCCGCCGCAGGCGCGGCTCAAACGCGACAGCACAGTTTTTGCTGCGCATCGGACCGGCATTTTTCCAAAATGGCCACCTTCCTGCAGCAAGTCTGCAAACTTTTCCCCAAGATAGGAGCCTGCCACTGCCCCCAGCTTCAAATTGTTGGGCAAAAACAGCGTTCCCAACCAGCGCTTCACTCGATCATCCAAAGCTTAGCAGCTTAGCGCTTCACTCGATCATCCAAGTTGCCATACCTACGGTGCTGATGGACTTGGGTGGGCGGTTGCGAGCCACTTGCTGTAAGCAAGCGACGATGCCTTCCACATCCCGGGCGGCCACCATTCGCTTCAAGGGAAGGGGTCCGCCGCAGGCGCGGCTCAAAAGCGACAGCACAGTTTTTGCTGTGCATCGGACCGGCATCTTCCCAAAATGGCCACCCCCCCGCAGCAAGTCTCCAAACTTTTCTCCAAGATAGGATATAACCTGCTTAGTAAGTGGAATGAGCCACCAAGCAGGAGGATTTTGTCTGTGTACCAAGTTACAACTGGATGGGGGGCACATTGTATCCAACTGATGCACGATTTGTAAATGGCATACGCTCCAAGGGAGTTCCCCTTCGACAATCTAAGCTGACTGGGCCCATGTTAAAGAATAGTTGTGACATATAGGTTATCATCTAGGTTTATCTTAATAGTTGTGACATATAGCGTATTATTCCCATAAACAAAAACAACGTATGATACACCAATCGTATTAAGTATACCCTCCCGTGAACGAACAAAACTACGTAT
Organism: Cladocopium goreaui; assembly: GCA_947184155.2. Lineage (NCBI taxonomy): Eukaryota > Dinophyceae > Suessiales > Symbiodiniaceae > Cladocopium > Cladocopium goreaui. Next base: position 26,888 of record CAMXCT020004505.1, read on the forward strand.
GGAAAATCACCATGTCGTATTACCGTAAACCGACGAACTAAATGGTCATTTTCAAAAGCAAACTTTCACAAATTATCAGAGGGTAACTCATCAAAATCAAGATATAAACTATTTGGTGGTATACCTACCCCTCTGAAAAGTATGAGTTCGTCAGTTGGGATGATGACATTCCCAACTGTTTCTGGAAAGTCATAAAATTCCATGGTTCCAAACCACCAACCAGAACTATAGTTAGTGGGATCATAAGCCATTTATAACCACTAGCCCTTATTATGACCATGGTATATCCATATATCCATGGTATATCATATCCCAGCAAATTATAATAATTCACTAACCTGAAATAAGACCATATTGGAATCATTCCCCGTATACTAGCCATTATTCCTGTGAGGGAGGACAGTGAGATCGTGATCAAATTTACCCAGATAAGAAAAACACATATAGGACATGTCCATTATAAACCATCCATTTGGGGGTACCCCCATCGATCGATAAGATAAACCCATTATAATTTACCCAGATCATATCCCAGCAAACATACAATGTGAGGCCCCCCAGTTATAAGTTGGTTTATAAGCCCCAGTAACTATAGATATATCTACCATAAGTCCTAGTTATTCGAGTTATGTTCACCAACTTAGCTATCTTGGGGTGCACCACCTTGTATGTATTACCCAGTGTAATGGTGGGAACTAACAAACGAGAAACATCATGGCATTGGGTAAACATTCATGTTTATTACATCAAATGTACCACGAATATCCCATTTATTTTTCCATATATATATAAATATATCCCATTAAATAATCATATTCCATTATATTCCAATATATTCCATTATTCATGGTAATTTAAACATATTAATGATCCATTAATATGGGATATGAGTCACCATATGAGAATACATGAGTTTTTCTAACAATTGTATCCCCATCTGGTACCCGAAGTCATAGCTGGTTAATGGATGTTTATTCCCGTAAATCCATAGGTAGCTTGACCCATCCCTACATCTTCAAAACTTATCCTTAGTTACTTCAAATCATTTTTCCCATTCATTTCCCCTATGGGAATCGCCAGGTTGACCCATCGTATCCACCCATTTTTTCCTGGTTGGTGGTTGACCTACTCCTCTGAAAAATATGAGTTCGTCAATTTTGGAAGGATTATCCCATATATGAAATGGACAGTCATAAAATTCCATGGTTCCAAACCACCAACCAGTAGATCATTATAGTCAATTTATAGTCAATTTACAGTCAATTGACTCCAGCATGTTGCCAATCCACATGAACTTCCTGTGGTACCCTCTCAGTGCCTGTGTCCAACTTCATGGAGGACTTGCTGCGCCGAGCTCCCGGTGGAGCTCGTGGAGCTCGTGGACTTGCCTCGTCCTGGACGATCTTGGCGACTCGTTGTTTGGGGCGATTCGGTGGAAAATATGGAGACGATCAATGGTATTCAATGGTGTTCAATGGTGTTTAATGGTGTTTAATGGGTACTGAATGATACAAGGTGGTGCCCCCCCAGTGATGTTTGCTGGTTTATAATCCCATTAACCATAGATATATCTACCATAAGTCCTAGTTATTAGAGTTATAAACCAACTTAGCTATCCTTGGGGCACCACATTGTAATCATATAGTTGATATTTGGAGCTTTCCGAAGTCATGGTGGTACCCCAAATCATGAAAAACTTGGACCATGAATTTTGAAACTCTAAGCCATGGACCCATGGTATCTTGGGGGATTCCCCATAGAAACCCTCATATGGGGATATATAACTGGTTGGTGGTTGAGCTACCTACCCCTCTGAAAAATATATGAAAGTCAGTTGGATTATGAAATTCTCAACTGTTTCTGGAAAGCCATAAAATTCCATGGTTCCAGTCACCACCAACCAGCAATAATAATACTAGCAACAATTGTCATTGGAAAATAAAACCTATAAGACCTATAAGACCTATGGGCAACAATCATATTACCATCTGGTAAACTAACATAACTATGGAAACTCTCCATTTTGTAGCTGGGTAAATCAACAAATCAAATGGCAATTTTCAATAGCTATGTTTGTTTACCAGAGGGTACTTTGTTTTTTAAATTGTTGATCCTGTCCAAGTTGGTTTTAGCATGGTAAACCACCATTCCCCACGCATTCGCCTGGGCTTCATCAGAGCCCCTGACACCTGGCGGCTGGACAATCCTAAAAACAGTCGGAAAATCATCGGAAATTATAGGAAGAATACGGGAAATCCTAATGAAAAATGAAGGTGGCAACCATCGTTTCTAGGTGTTTTTCCTATTAAAACCTGAAGTTAGTTCGCCAATTTTTAGCTTGCCATGTTGAATTAGCGGATGGTAAATAAGGGGTTTGCCATATACCAAGGGGTATAGAGCTAATCAATCAGAGGAATATCATTAGCAAGTTTCTCCTTGTATTTTGGGGGCTTATCCAGCATACAATTGGATTGTTTCGGATGGTCATCACAGATTTACAATTTCTGGGATGCACATCCAATTTGGATATCATTGGATAATATTCCAGTTTTGAATGGATTTTAATGGGCTATGAGAAATGCTAGTTAACCAAGCATATCTGATAATATTGGTCATGCATTATTGTAAACAATACTTGGTTAAGTACCATTGGTTGTCACTTACCCTCTGGTAAACTAACAAAACTAATTATGGAAAATAACAATTTTTAGTGGGTAAATCAACTATAAAAGGGCCATTTTCAATAGCTATGTTTGTTTACCAGAGGGTAGTTCTTCATTTTTCTATGAGAATTGCAATTTTATGGCTTTACAACCAGTTTCAAAGAAACGTATCTTAATATAACCAAAGTATTTTCATGATAATCCCAGAAACATCAGTTCCGAACCAACTTTCCAATCGTTTGGGGGCCTCTTCCAGGCACTCTCAGATATGCTAATTAATTGTAAACCCATCTTGTAGCGTTCAAATTAAAACCACCACATATCATATCCAATCACAATCAGCAAATTTCTGATGTGGTTTGTGGTCGTGGTGGTGGTGGTTGTGGTTGTTGTTGTTGTTGTGGTTGTTGTGGTTGTTGTGGTTGTTGTGGTTGTTGTTGTGGGTTGTCGTGGTTGTTGTGGTTGTTGTGGTTGTTGTGGTTGTTGTGGTTGTTGTGGTTGTGGTGTTGTGGTTGGTTGTGGTGGTTGTGGTGTTATGGTGGTTGTTGTGGTTGTGGTGGTTGTTGTGGTTGTTGGTGGTTGTGGTGGTTGTGGTGTGTTGTGGTTGTGGTTGTGGTTGTGGTTGTGGTTGGTGTTTGTTGGTGGTTGTTGTGTGTTGTTGTGTTGTTGTTGTGGTTGTCGTGGTTGTTTGTTGGGTTGTTGTGGTTGTTGTGGTTGTTGTGGTTGTTGTGGTTGTTGTGGTTGTTGTGGTGTTGTGGTGGTTGTGGTGGTTGTGGTGGTTGTGGTGTGTTTGTTGGGGTGGTTGTTGTGGTTGTTGTGGTTGTTGTGGTTGTTGTGGTTGTTGTGGTTGTTGTGGTTGTTGTGGTTGTTGTGGTTGTTGTGGTTGTTGTGGTTGCTGCTGCTGCTGCTGCTGTTGTCGTTGTCGTTGTCGTCGTTGTGGCTGTGGTTGTGGTTGTGGTTGTTGTTGCTGTTGTTGTTGTTGCTGTTGTTGTTGTTTCCCATGAAAAATATGCTTGCCATCTCATCCAATCATCCCAAGTATGGCTGCAAAACATTAAATATGAGAACCCCCCAATCATCAAGTAATAGTTCATAGCTTTAACCATCAGTTTTTTGCAGTGGCGTGCCAGCGGGCAATGAGCGTATTTGCTCTCGCAGTGTCCTCATGTCCGCCTCATATTCGTCGGATGAGATCCTATCTGTGCTATGCTGCGCTCGAGATTGATCGCGCCCTGGAACCTCAGTCTCGGGGAAGATTACCCTCGCACTAACCATGTAACCATGGGAGATACTGAGCCAGTCTCTTTCGCGCCATCACCTCGAGTGCTCCCTGTCGAATGAGACCACCATCGGACGACATCTTTTAGGAAGTGGCAAACCCCGCCCCCGAAGAACACACTCGGACAGACATACTCCATCAGGGAGACCAACCGGATAGTCATGTAATATCCATCTTACATTTCGATTATTGTTGATACATTATCCTGTTTGATGTCTGGTAAACAAAACTGCTACCAAAAAAACAATGTCCTGTAAAAAAAATTAATTTCCCTGTGTTTTTGATCAAAAGGGCATCTTCCCAGGCGTGCCTTTTAGCAAATGGGTAGAGTGACTTTGGTATGACAAAGGTCTATGTAGTTCACTTGGATTAGTGACTACTTGGAGTTGCAACTGGGGCTAGTTTTATGGGTATAGTCATGGTGATATTCTCCATAAGTTGGGATATGCGGCCCCCAAAAAGGCAGTGGCATGCTGTGGTCATATAACCACTTATAGCTGGAACATACTGGAACTGCACCCCCAAGTGGTGGCTTGGGTGTCAAACCTCAGGTATGACTGGATCTTACCAAATTTGATTCCAAAGGAATGACCCTCGTTTGACACCCTCTTGGACCATAATCCCACGTGGTATCCGGTCTATAACCCTGGTGATTGTAAGATATTGCTGGCGTCCCCTAACAGACCATGTTAGTTAGGCTCACCAGCTACAGCTGTTGATTTGGCTCACCTATATCCCAAAAAACGATCCCAACGTTTGATTATATAGTTAAAAGCGGTGGATGCGATGTAATGGCCAAGTACCAATATGGTTCCTGGCCAATGAAGCTTGTAAGTTATTGGTTCAACTTGTTTTTCATCACTGAATTCCCATCTATTTGCCATTGAACTCCCTGTATTTAATATCCCATGTTTAACCGATACAAGTAAAACACCCTGTAGATATTTTGGGATCTTCCATGATTTTCCCTTTTTCAGTGGCTTGTGATGTGGTTATCACCCAATTTTTCAAACCCATGTATACTGGAGGATCATCCCGCGTGATGTCCACCTGGTTAGAAAAAACCCTGGTGATTGGTTGCAAGTCCCCAATTCGTGGATTTTCCCACTCACTGGCTCTGGCTTATAACACTGGTTGGTGGTTTTAACCATCTTGAAAAATCTGAGTTCGCCAATGGGAAGGATGACATCCCATATATGAAATGGAAAATAAAATTCCATGGTTTGAAACCACCAACCAGAACATGTTATAACCCCCATTACTAACCAGATACTAACTACTAGCCTCCTACCAACACTTCGATGTGGAAACCCCATCATTTGCAGATCATGTTTCCGAGGGGAAAACCACGGGTTTCCCCACATCTTTTCGTGCACCCTACAGTTATGGCCCGGAAAACAGATATGGGACTGTAACTCCTGCAACTGGTGATAGATTGCTTAACCAGGCTTACAAACTAGTTATAACATGTTATAACTGTTACCCTTTGGTAATTTAGCATAGCTTTTGAAAATGATGTATGAAATGGAACATAAAATTCATGTTTGAAACCACCCACCAGTTTTGGCTTCAAAAAACAAGTTTCAAAGAAACGTATGTTAATATAACCATAGTATATTCATGATACTCCCAGATACATCAGCTCCGAACCAACTTTCCACTATTGGGTTAGATCATGGTGTTCACCCACTTCCTCACCACTTCAAACCGCTACTGGGACGATCCTCCCCTGGTTTTTTTTGTTTCGCGCCTTCGTTTCTCGAGTTCCTCGAGTCCTGGACCGCTGGGGCAAACCATAGAAAAATAGGGTGAACACCCATAGCTTTCCTAGGAAAATGATGTACATGTTTTTTTCCACATCAATCAATTAATACTGGTTGGTGGTTGACCTACCCGTCTGAAAACATCAAAACTGCAAGGATTTGATTCAAGGGAAAAAACAATGCTGGAAATCCTGGTGTTCAAAATCAAATATAGGGGCTCCTGCAGCTCCTGCATATGTTCCATTCAATTTAGGCCAACTCTCCTCATATGATTACTGGTTGGTGGTTTCAACCCCTATGAAAAATATAAGTTCGTCAGTTGGGATTATTATTCCCAATATAGGGAAATTCATAGAACATGTTCCAAACCACCAACCAGTATTAATAAGACCTATGTCCATATTCCGATTGATCCTATCCTCCAAATAGTGATACAAAGTGTCCGACATCAGTCTTGAAAATTCTTGAAGCCGGCCCAACTGTGGATATATCTACCAAAAACGCCAATGACATGTAAATCCCCAAGGTTTCATGTCATTAAACACATTGAAATGTATTGGGCCACTTTTTGACACTGTTTAAACCCCTATGAATTACCATTAGTCTCGTTTAGATCCCAATAAACCATGTCTTTTGCATAGTTACCCTCTGGTAAACTACCATAGCTATGGAAAATCACAATCTTTGATAGGTAAATCAATTATTTCTATGGGCCATTTTCAATAGCAAACTGTCACAAATTACCAGAGGGTCAATTCCATTTTGCTCGGCAATTGTCCCTACAATGTGGTGCCCCATAGTTAGCCAAGTTGGTGCAAATAACTCCAATTTCACTAGGGTTTATAGTAGATATATCTGTAGTTGCTATGGTTTTTAAACCAACTTATAACTGGGGGGCACAACTTGTAGGGTTGATTAGGTAGATATTTCTAGATATATCTAGTAGGTAAATATAGAACTAGGCATGCAAAATCATTGAATGACTAGGTTTTTGCTAGATAATTTCCATTGGTTCTTGGTACCCTCTGCTAATTTAGCCATAACTATATTGCAAATCCACCATTTATAGCGAATTTTCCCATGAAACATTGTAATTTCCATATAAATCACAATTTTCCCATGGTTTTCCCATGCTTTTCCCATGGTTTCCCATGGTTTACAAGAGGGTACCCTACTTGAAGGGACCCGCGCCCGCCTGGCTACTGGGCCGACTTTGGGCGATTGATCTCTTCTCCTACCGGGATCAGCGGAGGAGCATCCCAATCGGAAGTGTTTAGCCTTCGGCTCTAAGGTAAATGGTGAATCATAGCAAGCAATAGTAAATATTAATAGTACTATAAATAATGGGTTAATAATGGAATAACTATATTTGGATAGTAACTATACTTTGGTTGGTAAACATACAAAATGCGATGGAAAATCACCATGTTTCATAGGTATACATCAATTATAAATGGCAATGTTCAATAGCTATTTAAATGGTAAATGGTAAATATAGAAAAAACTACTGAGATGGGTCATGGGAAAAACGCGATTCCTGGTTAGTAACTGGGGTTATAACCCCCTATATCCCACTTATAATCCATTTACTAACTGGTTAACTAACTCCATGGCCCATCTAAGTATGGAAAATCGCCCCCTTAAGTTCGTTGATTTACCAGGATTTATCTATGAAATCTGGTGATTTTCCATAGTTATGCTGGTTACCTTTTGGTAAACATAGAGAATGCTATGGAAAATCACCATGTTTCATAGGTATACATCAATTTTAAATGGCAATGTTCAATAGTTATGATGAAAAAACTTGAGTTTTCAATCCAGGAACCGGGATTCAGTAACATACAATGGGATCATCGTGGGAGCATCATGCAATGTATAATAACCAGGAATAACCACAAGTTGAAATATTGATATTTAGCTTGAATAACCGGAATCATCGTAATGAAATGTATCCAGTTATGATATACCATTGGGATATTCCAAGTTGATAACAGCCGGAAATATCCCAACTTTTGGGGGTTATTGGATAAACATGAGAAAGATAAAATGAGGATATCGTGAGAATAAAATGTCATGTGTATGGCCAGCTGGAATGTAATGGGGAAGTTGGTACTATTTGGAAATATAAAAATCCCATCCCTGCTTGTTTTTTTGGGTTGTATTTACTCCTCTTATGGGATTATTGACAAATATTTACTCATATAATGCTGATATTTATTGGGGATATTTGTTAAGATAGGATTTTAGCAACACTAATCGAAGGAAGTTTAGAAGTCAAACTTCCGACAATATGGACAGATGAAAAGCAGAGCAGGGAAGAGGCAGAGAGAAGAGAAAGATTAGAAGAAAGAAGAGTAGAAGAGAAAGAGTAAGAAGAAAGAAGATGGAGATGCGCGAAAAAGTAGGAA
>CAMXCT020004506.1:12500-36161 GCA_947184155.2 Cladocopium goreaui
GGCACTTTGCGTGGCAGGCGCGGCACAAACTCACATCTACCGTCGTTTTGCGTGGCAGGCGTGGCACAAACTCACATCTACCGTCGTTTTGCGTGGCAGGCGTGGCACAACTTTACATCATCTTTCACACACACCATCTTTCACACGCAACTTTGTCACACACACACACTTACATACATACATACATACATACATACATACATACATACATACATACATACACACACACATACATACATACATACATACATACATACATACATACATACATACATACATACATATCTACATACATACATACCTACCGTTTTACCTTCTCGATCTTTCACCACCTCCTTTGTCTTTCCTTCCTTCCCTGTCCCCGCTAAAACCATTGAAGCTCATTATTGGAAGAAGTTGACTTGTGGGGTTATCCGGTCCTTTAATTTGGGGATTAATTCAATCATTAGAGTGGCAGGTCGCCTGAGGCCCCGTGCAAATAGCCCGCGCATACTTGCGTTCATCTTGCGCAAACGCCGAGGCAGACACTTCGGAGGATGGCAAAATCGATTTGGACGAGTTTAAGGCGCGTGAGTTTTTGAGCAAACCAAAGGCCTTTTCAACAGACATCATGAGTTCAAGACAAACCAAAGGTCTGGAGACGGGGCTCCACAAACCCTGCCGTCAAGAGCTCTGTTCCCAACGCTGTTGTTTGCACACTCACAGCATACTCACACCCTTTGCGTTTTTCGCCACATCTGGGCGTTATTTTGTTTCTCGCAATGTTTGGGCGCTGAAATAAACATCTCCCATATTTGCAAGAACAGCCAACTACAAACGAGCAGATGTAATGTTCAGGTGCCATGAATAAACTCTTCATGAGTAAAGTAAGCCAATTCCCAGAAATTATATATAAACCCTCCTTTAAATAAAGTACGCCATCCGATTGCTGAGTTGCTATGTTATTTATCTTTTCATTTGTTTTTGATCCGTTTTTCCTTCGTTTTGACCCCCTAAACAAAGTATGTGATTTGTTTGAATACCACCTAGATATTTTTCAATGCCTCCCTAAATAAAGTCTTTAGGTCCTAATAGGTCTCAAGGGCCTCGATTTTGAATTGTGGTTGTTGAATTGATTGCTCAATTCCTTTCCTGTTTTGAACGCCTCTTGAAGAATACGATAATCAATAAATTAAATGCACCAAGTACTTTAATTAGAGGGCTCCCCCAAATAAAGTATTCTGAAATAATTACGCTATCACTGAATTTTTGAGGCAGCTCTTTCTGAAACCCTTTCTGGCACTCTGAGACCGCTTTGAACTGGAAGCTGACATTCAAATCTTTTCTGAAAGGTTGAACAAAAAACAAGATGATGGCCGATTTCCCTACTAAACCATTTTGAAAATATGCCAAAAATCAATCGCACAAAGGGGATGAGGTAGTCCTGAAGCCATCTAACATCTAAATAATAATGAATGATTTCACCCCTAAATAGGGTATTTGGATCTCAAGGGCCTAAATGTTGGTGGCTCAGTTCATTTCTCAATTCCTTTCCTACTTGAACATTCAAGAAAAAATAGGGATATTCAACTAACCCATGAACCAAATACTTTATTCAGAGACCCCCCTCAATAAAGTATTTTGAAACACGCTCCCAATGTGTTTTTTAGGGCAACCGTTTCTCAAACCCTTCTTAAAACTTTCAAGACCCTTCCAGCTGGAAGCTGGAACAACTCAACCTGGTGCTTTGCTGTTTAGCCCCTGAAAAGTAGCACGGCTGTTGCAAGGAAAGAACGCGCCCCTTCACAACATGATTGTGTGAACCCCAAAAAACATTGTGTTTAGCATCATCAGTCTAGTGAAAACACATCTGTTGGGACCAAAAAAATCTTACCTTCGCAACACGATGTGTCAACACCAAAAAGCCGTTGAAACTAGTGTTTTTGACATAGAGTCGCTTGGGACTTACAAGATGCAGCCCAGGAACCCGAATGCTCACACGTATGTTAATGGTACAGATGTCGAAACACATGGAAATGCTGTCATGCAGAACACTTTTCTGAAACAGTTTGTTAAAACAGTCTTGTACATTTGGAGTGTAAAGTGTAGGGTGCGGAGTGCAGAGTGTAAAGTGCGAAATGTAAAGTCAGTGCGGCGTGTGAAGTGTGGAGTGTAAAGTGTGAAGCGTAGAGTATGGAGTGTAGACTGTAAAGTGTGGAGTGTAGAGTGTGGAGTGTAAAGGGTGGAGTGTGGAATGCGGAGTGTAGAGTGTGAAGTGTGGAGTGTGAAGTGTAAAGTGTGGAGTGTGGAGCGTAAAGGGTAGAGTATGAAGTGTAGAGCGGGGAATATAGTGTGCATAGTGCGGAGTGTGAAGTGTAAAGGGTGGAGTGTGGAATGCGGAGTGTAGAGTGTGAAGTGTGGAGTGTGGAGTGCTGCGCCTGCCACGAAAATTACGACAGAGATCTCCAACATGCTGCGCCTGCCACGACAACTGCAACTCATCTTGTGAAAACGACGCAAAAGTATTGCGCCTGCCACGAAAAACGACTTTCGACACGTTATCAAACAGGTTGGAATGTCACAAAGTGCCGCGCCTGCCACGCAAAACAACATTACAACCTGCTTGGAAACCTTCGAAAAGGACATGTTTCGCAGCTTCCCCCATAGACACGGGGAGGCCACAGGAAAACGAGAGACTCGAGACAAGACGCGTGGGAGCATAAAAACGAGCATTTCGGGCGAGACTTCCTCCAATTTTCACACTTTGTAGCTTCAAAATCGACGTTTTCCTGCGAGTTTTCTTAGGAACCTTTGAGTTTGCTACCTCAAAATCGATGTTTCGTGCGAGGCATCCGTCAATTTTCATCACATCTCACAAAATGCCACACCTGCCCCGGAATTTGCACTTTGTCGCCACTTGACACAGCACTGACGCAAAAGTATTGTGCTTGCCACACAAAACGACGTTCGACACGTTACGAAATACCTCTGAATGTCACGAAGTGCCACGCCTGCCACGCGAAACGAAGCAACCAGAAGTTTGAAACCTCCAAAAGCACTCCTTGTGCAGAACTTACCATAGACACGGCCATACGGCCCTCACGCGACCGGTTGCGCGCGGTTGCACACGGTTGGACCACGTCCAGCGAACACACCCTCAACCCCTAGACCCCCAGAGTGAAACGGTAACCCTTGCTACCCCTTCGGGAATAAACACAGCTTTGGCGACCAGGAAAAATATTACCTTCGCAGCACGATGTGTCAACACCAAAAAGCCGTTGAAACTAGAGTTTTTGACATAGTGTGGCTTGGAACTAATAAACACAGCTTTTGCGACCGGAAAAAAGTCCACTCATGTGTTCGTTTTTAATGTGGCAGTTTTGTTGAGCAACATTAAAATATAAACAAAACTCTACTTAATTACGTATTGGATTTTGATTACGCAGTTTGTTCAGCAATATTAAAATCAAAACACAGAACCTCTCTTCTTATTCGTTTTCAAGTAGGCAATTTGCTCGGCAATGCTACAATGAAAACAAAAATCCACTTATGCATTTGTTTTCAAATAGGCAATTCACTCCGGAAAATTGAAAAGGAAAACCAAAATTCACCTATGTATTCGAATTTTATTCGGCAATTGTTCGGCAATATTTAACTGAAAACAAGCATACTCTTACGTATTCGTTTTCAATTGGGCAATTCATTTCGGAATACTAAAATGCAAAGAAAAATCCATTTCTATACTCGTTTTCAATTAGGGAAGCCATGTGGGAATATTACAACGAAAAGGAAATCCACTTATATATTAATTTTCAAGTAAGCAATTCATTTGGGAATCCAAAACTGCAAAGAGAAGTCCATTTGTATATTCGTTTTCACTTAGGCACTTCATTTGGGAATTTTAAAATGCAAAGAAAAGTCCATTTACATATTTGTTTTCAATTACGCAATTCATTTATTTGTGACAATGAAACCAAAAGAGAAGTCCACTTGCATATTCCTTTCATTCAAGCAGTTCATTTGGGAATATTAAAATGCAAAGGTAAGCCTATGTCAAAATTCGTTTTCAAGTAGGCAATTCATTTGGAAATACGAAAATGCAAAGGGATTTCCAGTTATATTTCCGTTTTCAAGCAGTGCTTGGGGTGGGTTTATTGATAGCACGTCAACATAAGGAACCAAGTAAACCACATGCACACACACATGGCTCGGCCACCTGTTTAATAAAGCCTGCTTCCAAAACCAAGTCTGGAACAGTCTGAAATGGCTTTGAAACAGCACCATTTGAAGGATCCCTGGTCCGGCCTGCTTCCGGGGCAGATTTGTTCTGTTTAATTATTAATATCATTAAGCGACCCCCTAATAAATATGCCTCGGCGTGTTAATTTGTTCTCGGCGCATTTAGTATTGGTTTCAATAGGCAGAATCAAAAAAACAATTTGCAAAATTAAAGGACCAGATAACCCCACACGTTAAGCCGATAGTTATGAGACGAAGGTGATGACTTGGGATGGTGGGAGCGGATGATGATTGGATGGGAAAGGGGTAGGTGGATAGATAGATAGATAGATAGATAGATAGATAAATAGATAGATAGATAAATAGATAGATAGATAGATAGACAGGCAGATATAGATAGATTGATAGACAGATAGAAAGGTAGCCAGACAGACAGACAGAAGTTTTTACACAGAGAAGCCTTTATACAGAGCAGTTTTTATAACCAGAAGTTTTTACACAGGGAAGCTCTTACACAGAGCACCTTTCACACAAAGGCGCTTTAAAGACAAGCTCCTACACAGAGCAGTTTTGACACAAAGAAGTTTTTAGACACAGACGTTTTTACACAGAGCAGCTTTTACGCACAGAAGCTTTTGCACAGAGAAGCCTTTACACACAGACACTGTTGTCACACACAGGCACTTTTACACACAGAAGTTTTTACACAGGCAAGCCTTTGCACAGAGCAGTTTTTACACACAGAAGGTCACAGAAGTAGATATACAGAGACGCCTTTACACACAGAAGCTTTTGCATACGCACGCGCGATAGATTGCAGCAGCAACCACGATCAAGCATTGGGAAATTGGAAAATGTGTTTTCTCAATTTTCTCGTTTTATGCGTGCAATCATTACTGAATGATTCTAGTTTTAACGCGTTCAGATGCGGGCAGCTGCAAACAAGCATCGTGGTGGGTGTGGGCCAGGTGAGGGTTGCTGGGAGTTTTTCGTCGTTTTGGGATCTGAAACCCATCCATCTAACATCCTGTCACCATGTGGATGAATAATGATACCCATTTGTCAGGAAATCTTGGCAGACAGCGAGTTGAAGGCTTGGCTTGGCGCGATGGAGTTAGTACCTTGGCACGCGCTGTGACATTGCCGAGCTCTCTTGACCCAAATTGCCTTTGGCCCGGTTTCCACATGTTTTCCCATCCATCAGAGGTGTTTCGCCAGAGCCCCATTCACCATTCACCATTCATTCACCATTCTCACATCGGTTAAACTTTACCTGAGGACATCCGAGATGTCAGCGAAGCTTGGGAATTGTTGCAGGACAGGTGCTCAAGAGGAGATCAAGCTTACATACGTAGATATACTTGGTGTATTTCGGGAATATGTTATGTATTGTGCATTGTTTTTCATTGTTTTTCATTGCTTTTCATTGCTTTTCTGTTCACCAACCGTCGGAAACGTACTTTCGATGTGTACTGTACAGTTGACGCTTGTGGTGATGTAACTTCTCAAGGCAGCGTAGTGTGGGAGCAACATGCTCTTGGAGATGCATTGCTTGCAGCAACGTGTAGCTGTGTATTTGTCCCGACCTAAACTAAGGTCAAAAATGCATGACCAGACAAAAGTACCACTAGAAATACGCATCTCTTGTTCAGGCCATGAAAGTGTCGAAAGTGAAATTTGTTTGCCCCCAGGCCATTCAACGCTCATGTGTGTATAGTTCATGTTCATCTTGCGGCGCATTCATATTGCATGGTTCCGCCGTAGTGATGATGTTGAAGGCGTTCTGCTTCTGTAATGATTTCATGCCTCCTAGCCATGCTGTTGTTGCATGAAAGCGTGTTTTGAGGACGACTGCAATGACCGTTCTGGCGGGCTTACTGCAGAGCAATTGGTCCTTGGGGTAGCCAGGTTACAAGGTGCGAAAAGCGAAACTCTGGAAACCGTGGGTAATACGGATTGTGTATGGTTTTTTCTCATCACCAGGTTTCTTTATTTTTTCATTATTTCATCATTATCCTTCTTTATGTTTCTTTGATTTTGACCGGGTCACCGGACGGCTCCCATTCAACCATTAGACCGTGCACAAGCTTGGACATCTCCGGCGAATGTTTTTCCTCTAGGAATTAACGAACCCCAATACGACAGAAAGGCAGCTTTTCTAGCTGATTTTGGGGGTCATTGCAGGTATTTCTACTGCAGAGAGGCTAGGGATAGTTATTTTTCAAGAGCTTCTAGGGAATAGACCTGTGCAACTATCCCCCTTGCAAAAAGACTTTCAGAGCACATCAGCAGGGGCCAAAACTTTTGTCAAAGTTGGTTTCAAGATGTATCTTTTAAACTTGGAGCCTATGACTTTGTCTAGATGCATTTGTTTTCTAGAGGGGTAAGGATGATCTAGGAGGGGGACCAGCTAAATTTAGCAGGTGATTCTTCGAGTAGCAATTTCGAAGAAAACCTGGTGCTTTGCCTTTGCAGCATTTTCACCCACATATCGCGGCAGCGCCGATTTGAATAACGCATACACTCCGCCAACGGCGTGAACTGTTGGCTTTTGGTAAACCTATAGGTGCATTTTAAAAGACAGGCTGCTGCTCAAAAGTATGTTGATGACTACGTTTCTATGATAGGTTTCAGGTGAAAGGTGTGTATTGTGTTCTTGCTTTTGGAGCCTTGCAGATATTTGGTGCACTTTGTGCCACTGCTGAATATCTTGCATGAACTCTCGCTCTGCTGGTTTGCTTTCACCGAATTCTTAGTACCGATATGCACATGAAAAAGTGCCATGATGTCTTTTTCGAGGGAGCTAAATAGGTCTGTATGCGAAATCACAAACGACGAAAAACTAAACAATTAGCTCCGTACGCTAACTTTGGGAAACAAACCATGTTTTTTAAACATGCACCGAAGAAATAAAATAAATCAAGCAAAGATTACATAGTCGTGCAAAAAGCGCGCGTGCTCTAATTGCTTACATTTGCTAAAATATTCGTTTCGCATCAAGACGAATGTTTGAAGAAAAGTGCGACATAAGGTAGATACAGATAATGCACATTTATTCAAACAAATACATTGGTCCACGATAATATTGAGCATGAGCTTCAAGAGTTGGAGTTTCACAAGAGAGGTGCAATGGTCAATGGAAACTTACGCGCTGGACAACATGGTTTTTGCGAGTGCGAAATTGCGGAAATATATCAGCGAAAGTGAGTCCACGACATTACAATACAACTCGAGCAGCTATCTCCTTTTGATTGGGCAGGACTCTCATTTTCTGTTGCGAAATTGCTTCATTTCAATTCAAAAGAGGCAGGGCCAACAAGCTTCCTTGTATAGAGTTAGGAGGTGCATTTCTTATTTTTACAGCTGAATTTAATTCAGCTGCGTCCTCTGAAATAATGCTGTTTCACCGTAACCGTATGGTTGAGAACAACATTTGCCAACTTTCGCGCTTGTGAACGGGTACCACTCCAAAACTCCAAGCTTGTGGCTCTGATCCACCATGGCATGAGCATGCAGCTCGAGTGAAAGTGTTCAAAGTCAGTTCCCATTAAAATCCGTTTCGAACTATTCAAAGTCAAATTTACTTCAAAGTCAATTTCGAGGCGAGTTGAATTTCAGTTGAATTCCAACTGAAGCAAGCCGGTTCAGCTTCAATCAAATAAAGCCAAGGAAAGTCAAATCATACAAAATCAGTTCAAACTGAAAAACGAAATCCATCGCCATCCCCACATAGCCACACCCATCTATACATTTCAATATCTTAGACAGCCTTAACTGGCTACATGTTAGGTTCTCAAGAGGAAACTTTTTGGGGTGACGTCTATGTTAGGCAATCCAACCAGTTCAACCAATGCAAATCTTGCCAATCCAATCAATGACCCGTATGATGTGATGGTCGTTGTTGGTCATTTGATGCGATTGTGACAGTATCCCGCCAAGGTGTGGCGGAGCTGCGATTTCAAGAAATGCCGCGCAAGTTCTGAACACTGCCACCCCTGCATCTCCAATTCTGCATTTTTTTGCACACCTTTTGTCACTTTGCTGATGCTGCGTAAGTTCACGCTCGGACCATGCAACGCATCACCGCTGATAATCTGGCTGCACAATGGATTCATCAGTGATGTCCGTGCTGTTTAATTCCTGCAGGTCCATTGGCAACTCTGGCATGCTACTTTGTAAATGCCTTTCCGTCAAAAACCTGGACACTGCAAATGCAAGCGCTCGGTTCATCGCTTCAGGGTATATTTTTGCCCTGGCGGTAGCGAACGAGCCATCCTGCTGAATTCCTTGCAAAGGTCGATGCCCGGATGGATGTGAACAGCGTCCTCGTAGGCCCTTTGAAAGCGTCACATCTCGAAATGCACTCATCCTCAGTAACTTCAGAGTGGTAGGCTTAGTAGCACAAAGCCCGTAGACGCATTGATCAAAGGAGCACAATTGTATGCACTCCAATCTGGCCAGAGTACGTAGAGCAGGTAGCATCCAAATAGAAGACGGTCTCGCCTTCATCAGCAAGACCGGAAACTGAGGATGTTCGAGGAAGCCGCAAAGTCCAAGTTGTGCTGCCACCACAAGAAGATCCACCAAGAATTGGATAAGCTTCGTTCCAGTTTCCACCTGTGCCCATTGTTTGCCAGTGAGCCCTGGGAGTCCCCAAGGAGCATCGTAAGAACGAATAGCGACCGGGCCACCTGGGGCATGACGTTCCTCCGCCAATACCCAGGACATGCCCTTGTCGCATCTTGCTAATCCAAAAGGCCTTGGTATCACTATCTGTCAAATCTGAACGCTCTTTAGCCAAGCATAGGTCCACTGAAATACAGAAGACGTGGTGATTGCCAACAATCTCGTGGTTTTCAATACAGTGTTGCAAGTCGCCTGCACGTCTAAACCCACTAAAAAAAAATGATAAATACAAAGCAGGCAATGTGAAGTCTCGCTGCTTCCGCAGCAAGAACAAACTGTTGAAATACCCCTACATCTCCCTGCAACTTACCTCCTGGAGAAGAAAAGGGAGAATTTCGACCTCCTCTTCCTGAATCTCGCATGAGTGTTCACAAAATCCGTCCAACCCTTCGAATCTACAACCAGCTTCAGGAATGCAGATGTGCCACCTAGCCTGCATACTGGCAGCTCCTGCCGTTCCACTTCCGGGAAGCAAGGGTCCGCAAACGCGCGTAACTGGGAGAAAAGCCTTGGACGAAGACCATCCTTGGGCACGAAGCTCACGTGCCTTGTCACGCTCCTCGTTCTCAATCTGTTCAACTTCATCCTCTGCTGCCGGCACAAAACAAGCAAAATATGCCTCTCTGCAGGCTTGCGACGCATTGGTATGAGCAAGCAAACGGGTTGTGCTGAAAAATTTCTTGCCACATGCCAAACACTCATCGCCGAGGACAAAGTACTTAAGCCTAGTGCGATACTGGTGCTTGTGCCTTGCGTGAACCGCAAGGGCTTTCCTGGAATCAAAGCTGTCACTGCACAAATTACACTTCCATCTGCCCTCTGCAGACTTTAGAACATCTGGCTGCGCGTACTTTGAAACCTGAAACTGCATTCTGTGCCACAACTTGCCATGTGCATTGGCCGCATTGTACCGAAGGCATGATTTGAGAGCTGCCTTGATGCGACCAAACCATTTTTGATGGCAATAAAACTGATCAGCTGCGGTACATTGTGAAAAACCGGCAATGAGGGCCGCGGCAAGTGCCGCCTGAGCCATGCATATGAGGCTAACAAATGCCGCATCCATGAATGTTTTCATGCTGATTTTCATGTAGAAATGTCCACAGAGCAACAGGCGCTGTTTGAACGGCTCGTTTGACATATCGAAGCCGATTGGCATGTAGAAGGTCTTGGGGTGCACTCAAATCAACAATTGCACAAAGTTCTGCAGTGGAGAAATGAAACGGCGGAATTGGTCGTAGAACACTCTGAACCAACGACGCAACCTGTGATCGAATCCCATTCTCCCATTGTGCAATGTCTTTGTCAGTGACCCATGCCCATGTGTGAACATTGTAAGTAAGCCTCGACATCACCAGTGCTGAAAATACTACGCTCTTCGTCTTAACATGGACGTTTCTCTTACAGTAAAATTGCCGACTCAGTTGACCGAAAGCCTTTCTGGCCTGGGCAACCCGAAAGCGAAGGTCTTTCTGAACAATAGCATGGCCTTGCACATAGGACCCTAAATGCTTGTAGGAGTGCACTAACTGGAGCTGTTGAACTCCATGTTCAGTGACTATCGGCAATCTTCCAGCACATTCATGCCAAATTTTATGCTTCGTGGTTTTTGACCCTGGTCCCGCAAGCTTCAGGACAGCTTCAGTTTTCCCAGTTTGATAGTTGATCATGAGTCCTCGGGCTGCGGCTGAGTCATGCAGGCAAGAGGAAACAATCTGCAAGGAGCTAATGACATCATCTGCTGACGACGAATGCAATGCGTAAGCAATGTCGTCAACAAACGTGATTTCAGCAAAGCCCCTTGTTGGAACCGGCAAAGTGACCGAAACATCATCAGCTTGCTTAGGCGATCCAAAACAATGCAGACCAGTAGATGCCTCGATCTTAGAGCGTGCATCTAAAACCACAAGTTTGAACGCCATGTTAAACAAGATGTCTGCTACTGGATCTCCTGGACGAGTGCCTCTCATTGTGGCCGTTTGGCCCTCAAGTCCTTGCATCATAAAATATGTTCCTGAGAACATGTCACGCAGAATGCCTTCCTGATGTCCACCCAGGCCTTTCGCTGCATCGTCTGCAGCAATGCAAGCCTTGATTTCCTGCCATTCCTCCGGCTGGATGCCAAGCTGCTTCATTGCGAAACAGATGGAATCATCATGGAATTCTCCATGGAACAGCGAGGATCTCAATATGGAATAAAAGGCCGATTGGAGATCAACAAAAAGGATGGCACATGAGACATTCGCATGACGTGCCCAAGCAAGATGCCCATGCAGCAAGTGATGAGCTACATCAGTGGAGCAACCCTTCTTCCCTCCCAACTGAATCAACGTCTCATCTGCGTTCCACGTGTCCGCCAAATGCTTACGCACTTTTGCATGATGGAGCTTCGCACAGACATCTGAAAGGAAGATGGATCTGTATGCAGAGGGCTCAGTGGGTGATCCTTTGCCTTTAAAAAGCGGGACGAGAAGGCCGCCTTTTCGAGAAACCCAATTCTTTGGCACGCATCATGCCGAAAGAATGAATCAACAAGGATTCGAATTTCAAGATTTCCTCATTTCGAATGAACTTTTTGCTCCATCCACTTTCCCCACTCACATTGGCTCATCGGCCACATGGCAAAACCCGAGAGGTGAAAAGCTTCAGGGGATTATGTTCTCCTTAGTCGGCCTCTCTTCATGCTCTGTACTCAATCTCATGTTTGTGATGATTTTGATGGTGGTTTTGGACATATTGATCACTGCCCAGCAGTCTGTGCATTGGAAGGTATCATGTTAGTGAGGCCGCCAGAGAAAAAGATGAGATGGGACTTTCGCAAGATGCAAGATCCATGTGCTCAAAAAGCCTTTGCTGAATCATTGGCCACTTTGCCCTTGCCAGCATGGGAGGTCTCAGTTGATGATCACTCAGTTTTGCTTGAAAATAATATCTTGCAAATTGCAGCTCAGCATTTTGGTACCTTCCGACGTGAGAGGTTCCGCCCTTTACTGAGTGAAGCCACACTTGCTGGCATACAGCTGAAGCGTCAGGCTCTAGACATGGCCGGGAAACAGTGTTTTCAGGATGCTGTAATGGTCGACGAACTCAAGCACCTTGAAAAGGCAGTGAGAGCTTTGGTTGTTGCTGACCAGAATAAATGGTATGCCGACTGGCTTGATTCGATCAATGAAGAGTGGGGGCGACATGACACTGCACAGGTTTATAAGAAGCTTCAGAGACTCGGCCGAAGGAAAAAGGATCTCGGCAAAGGCCCCCGACCATTGCCGAAGATGAAGGTCTCTGAAAACCAATTTGCTCATTCCCTTGAAGAATGCCAGCGTGTTTGGAAGCAGCAATTTGCCGTTGTTGAGGCAGGTGTTGATGTCTCAGAGTTGCAGCTTGCTCAATTGCATGCTACTTCACAAGTTGGACTCCTTCCCGATACTGACAGCTGTCCTGACCCATGGCAAGTGTTGGCATTGATTAGGAAGTTCAAAAATGGCAAGGTCCCAGGTCCTGGTCAACTTCCCGTTGACATTATTAAGAGCGGAGGGGTCGCCATGGCCAAGGTCCTTACACCTTTGCTGGTCAAGGCTACCTGGCACATGAAGGAGAAAGGTGCATTGGCATCAATCAGAACAACAGTGTTACTACGCTGATCAACACCAATCCTGTCAGCCAATGCGGTCCACCATTGTCTGACCTGGTCAATGGACCTATCTGCAGAAACACATGGAGCATGAGCAACAACAACACAAAGGTCAACGGGCCCTTCGAAACGTGCAACAAGCAATCTTGACTCAGAAGTCGTGATAGTGACCTTGCAATCATTGAGCCTAATATGTTGTCCATCATTTTGCCTGCAGAAAGGAAGAAACTTGTGAACCCACAATTCGCACCCAAAATGGCGAGATCTACCACATTGCTGAAACCCAGACGAATAAATCTTGTAGTGGTCAGTACACCTGGATCCCGGTTGCGTTCGTGCTTCTTGAATGCCAACAATGGCAATTTTTTGCTTGTGCAGCTGGCAATCCAATCTGACAGATCGACCTCCAGAAATTGCAGAAGACTGATCCTCATCATTCAATGCCAATCCATTGTAGGTGGCGACCTTGAGAGAGATCTGCATGTCTTTATGGCAAGGATCCACACGATCAACTCCAACTGCAATTCTTTTACAGGACGGGACTGGCTGCCAAACAGCAGAGCCATGAAGGGTAGGCAACGTTTTGTTGTAGGAACTGGATTGTACACGTAGGCCATTCCCATTTCTGTGTGGAAGGAGACACGGCAAGCAGGTGCAACGACTGCCACGGTATCGTCCCAACAGTAACACGATTGGAAGCTACATGCTTGGCAACAGCATCAGCTAGCTCGTTCCAAGGATCACCACAGTGAGCTCGAACTTCCAACACACTCACATTGTCCGGTCGTGACTGGCCCAAAGTGTGAACTACCTTGGCAATCACACTATCCTGCCGACTGGTAGAGTCCACATCCAAAAATCTTTTGCCCAAGGCCAAATCAGGTCGAACCACGAAACTGAGCTCAGCTGAACCAAAGTAAGCAAATGCAGTAGCGATAGCCATGGCTGATAATTCAGCATCAATGTTGGAGTGGGCATCAGCACCGATCCAGCCTGGAGACCCTCGATCAATGTCATTCATGCCACCAATGCATCCCTTAAAAATACGGCCAGAGTTGGTGACAGCAACCGCCACGACCGCCCATCCAGAAATGTCTCCATTTGTTGCTCCATCCACATACAGTTCATAGGCTATGACCTCATCATCAAGAAAACTGGATTGTTCGTGCAGTGCCTCATATGTCGCTTTGTGGAGGTCTGTGCCCTCAGGTATACACTGAAAAACCCAGCCATCTTCATTGATCAGAGTATCCCGGATGGCCGGATGCTGGAGAACTTCAAAAGCATTGAGCTCTTCATCAAAGACTGGATTGTGTGTGGTAATTGCTGCATCTAAACAGATCTGAACTCTAGAGTTGCTGCGAGAGATGCGGAAGGGACGGCCGATCTCAGCTTCATGATATTCCAAAACATCACCATTGGTGAAGCTGATGGTGTCGCCAACCACTACACCATTCAGTCGAATCAATGTGCCGTGAACAATACTAAGATTGTCCCTCAGCAAATTTGTCCTACAGGATCTATACATCTTGATGACTTTGGCCGATGCACTGCCCTTCCGATAAGCAACACATGCGACCAAGGCCTCCTCTGAAGTCTCTTGCACAAAAGAACCCATATACCATTGCCGCGATTCAATCTGCCATGACGGCCTGGTAAACCGGACCTTATAAAGGTCAGAGCATTCCTTGATCAAATATTGCTTCTGCCGAAAGGCTCGACAAACTTCCTTATCATTGAAACCATTACACGTGTGCAGGTCAAACTGGTTGTTGCCATCATGCAGTCCCTGCTTCCTTGACTTGCTTCTGATTAAGGAAAATTGCAAGAGTAAACGGCACTCCCTCAACATCTCTCGCATCAATGGGTAGAGTAGAATGCAACGAAATTGGTACCGTCTGGCTGAGCCGTCTCCTGTCCTGCGAGGAAAGGTCCTGCTGACGACCTGTCTTGCCCAATCTGACACCTCTTTGGAGCAGTTCCAGACCTTCAGCACCAGGCGCATGAGGAATGAAGGGTGGATGCCAATTCAATGGCAGAAAGTGTCTGTTAACTAACAGATCAACAGCATCTCCATCAGAGGCTCTAATTTGATCATTTGCACCAAATGTCTGGGATCGGAGACGAAACAAACACTGTGCATGAAAGATGCATTCATCTACATAGCCGACCCTCACAAGCACAGCCTGGAGTTGTAACTGCTCGGGAAAAGTCAGCGCACATGCAAGGATGACCATTGTTGATCGCAGGATCAAAGGTGGAGAGCAAAATCGTAGACCAAACGGGATCATTGTGCTGTATGAGAATGATATGGCCGGCAATCCCTGATTCCATCTGTGTGGGAGGCGGCGAAACCAGCACCACTTGAAAATCTACACCAGCATCAAGCTCATCTATCCATTTCCTTTTAAATTGCTCTCTCCAGTTCCAAAAGTCAGCAAACAACGCAATTTTCCTGCCATAAAGGCATTGCTGTCGGCCAATTCCTGGTGCAACAAACCATGTCATGAAATGAGTAGCTCTAGATTCGCCTTGCCAGGAGACCGCATGCATGTCCCATATATGGTAAATGTCCTCAATGACCTGAGCCCATTCAGCAAAACATGTCCTTGAGGTCGGAACTCTTCGGCATTCGGGTTGAAGTGAAAGAAATCATTTTCTCGTTGTGCTGCGGTTTCAACCCCAATGGCACAGCTAGGTTCACTTCTGTCCGAAGTCACATGGTGTGAAGACCCCCGAAGCAGCATCAGTGCGGGCGAACCATTGCATCAGAAGGGCTTCATCAAAATCATCATGATCCGGAGCGTCTTCAAAACGTGTCATCGCATCGTCCTGTTGGACAGGCTCCGAACCAGGACTGTCATCTAATTGCAACGCAGCAACGCTATTCCCTTCAACCTGGCCGTGTGTTTGCATTAGCTGAGAAAGCTCTACCTCAATCCCATCACCAGACCCAACTCTGACTGTACGATCAGGAGGAAACACCAGCCTTCCTCTTCTGACCGTGACTGAATTGGGAGCATTTGTCAGTCCAAGTCGGTCAGTAAAATCACTCACACCTGAAAAGCGGTTGACAACAAGTGCTGCCTGAGTCCCAGAATCTCGAGAGCCTGCCGGCAGAACGACTGTAAGCAGGATGGCAACATGATCATTAGGCAATGCCTGTGACACAATGACATGAGCGGCATGCGAACGCCACGGCTCCCTGGGTGGCATCGGATCAACAAAATTCAGCTCAATGGGCGCTGCCCTCTCGAACTGGTTTCGCCAGGGGAAAATGATTTCGCTTCTCCACCACTGATGATCAGAATCGAGTCTCACAACCCTCGGTTGGTCATTATACCGCAAGTTCGTGCCATGAACAAACCACACAAGAACATAAATGATTGGACCCTCTTCTGTCTGCTCGCGAAAGGCATATCTGTCAAAAGCATCTTGCAATTGATTAAGCCAATCAGGAGGATAATCGACCGATTGCTGCTCACCCTGTGAGGAGGTTGCGATCGGATTGTTGGCTGAGTGAGGATCTGCAGGAAATCCAGGGACATTTGGCCTGCGAAAAACTGCACCACTGATAGCGGCTCGTAATTCGTTTCTCAATTGCTGATCAGACAGGGAAAGCAACTCTTGAATACTTACACGGATACCTCTTCGGACCAGAAATCTCAGAGCATTTCCAGTACGAACCTGCAAAATTTGATCTGGTCGTATGGCAATATTGCCCATCCAGAGCAAACATTCATTTTCATCTCTTTCAGGAGGACAAATCTCAGAGTATCCAAGCAAGGTGATCAAAGAACGAAGTTCAAGCCTATCTGAAACGACAATTGCAAGAGAGCCATGCCTACCGGAACTGCGATGAGTGTCACAAACCGTCACAACGATTGATCTTGAGAAAGGCTCTGATTCTTGTTCAATAATCAGCTGCTCCTGCACAGTTCTGTCTGCATCCTGCGGTGTTGGGAAGACAATTGCAAACTGAGTAGGTAAGGAAAGACCTGCACGGTCGTGCCAAGCACTCAGCACTTCTCTTTCCCGATGAAAATCACTTGAAAGCACAACAAGCCTAGACTGTTCACACCTGGTCCGTCGTGGATTGGTGAACCATGTTTCAAGCCGCAACCCTGCTGATCTCCACCATTCTGAGCAATAGTCTCAACCGTCTCAACCCACTTCTCCCATAAATCTTGAACCCACAACGGCTGCTCGCTCATGCCGAAAGGTTGAATAGGAGGAATCTCAGCCTGGACCTCTTGCGATCCAACTGCTTGAACGTACCTAATGAACTCATCACTAAGACTGAAATGTGCAAAACTGGGTCGAAAACGAGCTGAATCTGTGATGCACGGATGTCTCTGAAGCTTCTGCGCAGGCTGAATGCAGGTATCAGATGTCACACTATTTGAGACTACACGACCTGGACGTTGCAGCAAATTGCTACTGTCGGAAGACTCAGCCAAGTCATTGCCTGCCTCCGCAAAAACCTGAACTTGAATCCCCAGTCCGAACCGAGTTAAAAATTCACTTTCACTCGAGCTGAGTGCAGGCTCAATCCAAGCGTGTCTGTTCAGGAAAAATGCATCAAACAATAGAACCAAATCAGCAATGGCACGTGCTGTGCAAACGTTTGGAACTGCAACTGCAAACCTCACTATAACACTGGGTTCAACTTCATCCACAAATTCAATAGGAAACAGGACAGAGTTAAGATTTCTGGGTCTTTGCGTGAGAATGACATGTGCAATATGTTCCTCGACACTGGCTCTGGGTACAAAAGGCTGCACAAGATCGATCAGTACTGTGTTGCCGGGGATAAGATGATTGTCCCATGGGAGCAGAATTTCCTCCCTCCACTCTGATGGGTCATCCCCTAGGATAGCAATCTTTGGTTCTCTGCAGACAAGGTTGTTCTCTTGATCGATAAACCACGTGTAAATCGAAAACATGAACTCCTCCTGCTGAGCATGGTCGCATTGCTGGAAGTGAGCAGCAGCGTAACGCTGCAGGTCAACAAACCAGTCTTGTTCGACACTGTCGGTGCTAGAGCTATTTGAATAAAACACAACTTCGGAAAAAACATGAGTGTGTCTGTCTCCAGTGGAAGTTTGCATCAACCACAATTCTTCGTCTTCTTCAAGACAATTGGTTGCCAATGCTCGAACGTCCTCTTCACCTAGCAGACTTGGAGAAAAACCTGATGCTGCATCATCGTTATAAATCTCAACAATAATCTGCTGGTCAGATAGGCCACGTTGAGTCATCCCGGAGAGGGCAACAGTAGAACATGCAAACCGGTCTGATGGTGGAACTGCAATTCTTATGTAATCTCCATGTGCTATAACTTTCCGGTCTAAGTCATAGTCAGGCCATCGTCTTGCCTTGATGAAGACAAGACATCGTCCGCCTTCAGATCTGCAGTAACGATCAATTGCACGAGAAAGCACTTCATTTCTTGATGCCGTCTGAGGAATCGGTTTGACACTTCTGTAAATATTGGGGCCACTCCGAAAATTTTGTTCAATTCTATGCGCATGATACTCAATGTCGACAAGAACCAACCTTTCGGTGCTGATAGGAGGGATGTCTCCGAATACATGCACAATAGTGGGCACAATGTCATTACCGATGTCAGGTGGAGCAACCACAACTTCGTGTGCTTCCTCAACCTCCTCACGTCTCAGGCCATAGTGGTGTGCAATCTCAGTGATCATTTCCTCATAGCTATTCCAGCTAATGAATGCTCGAATTGGATTATCGTCTAGATGATAGAGAATGACTTCCTGCCTTGCATTTTCAGATGACACAAGTTGAATTTCAGAGTGAGCCGAACCATCACCAGGTGAGTAACCCTCTGAGTCCTCATTGCCAGAGCCTAATGTGTCATCATGTATATCATCATGCGGTACCTGACCTTCC
This sequence comes from Cladocopium goreaui, assembly GCA_947184155.2. Lineage (NCBI taxonomy): Eukaryota > Dinophyceae > Suessiales > Symbiodiniaceae > Cladocopium > Cladocopium goreaui. The sequence continues at coordinate 30,952 of CAMXCT020004506.1, forward strand.
TGAAACGCTTGCAACTGATACGCCTGATTCACATCAATGGGCGAATTCTTCAGGGAAACAGGAACTGGCTTGCCAATCTGAACAACAGAAGCCGCTTCAAAATTCTCTGAATCTGTGAAGTCCGGAACCTGCATGATGTTCTCTCGAGGAGGCAGTTTGCAGACATTCTGACATATGAGACTGGGGTGAGAGCTCGACACGGCCATTTCTGACTGCGGAGCACCAATCACCCTATTCTCTCGGCTGCAATCATGGGTAAGTGTGTTTGTGATATCAGTGAGTACTTGAGAACAGAAATCTGGCCCATGTCCGAAATGCGAAAGCAAAGCAGTGTCATGGCAACGCAGATTCGGTGTATCTTCTTTCAAGTGAAAAATCGGATGAGAAACTGTGGTCTCAAACGAGGGATCATCCAAGAGAGCCACATTGTCCTCGAAAACCTTTTCAGGGGCGGAGATTTCATCAGCAAAATCGCAAAAAGGATAGGTAAGATTTGTGAGCTTTCTCCAAGAAAACCGACGACTGGGAGGTTTGCGGCGGTAATGCCAAGGCTTATCAGGCCATGTAAGCAAAGCATCATGAGAAACAAAAGTACTGCACAATCTGCCATCATGCTCAGCAGTCATTGCAACTTCAATACGATCATCAAAATGAACACGCTTTGTCATGCGACGAACATTCTGTGGTTCCTGAGAAATGCAAATAACAGGCCGAAGCGTAGACATAAAAAGCTGACGAGCGCAAAGATGCTGCATAAAACAGCCATAGCAATGGTCATCACTTTGAAAAATCACTTCACCACGAAGTTCCCATGCCTGCCACACAGCAGCTAACGGACTCAAATAGTCCTTTTCCCCTGTCACTGAGTGGCCATTTGGAAACATATTTGGTCTGGCCTCGTGAGAACCATTCTCAAAAACTGGAAACTCACGGCCCCTTGTCACTGTTTCGGAGGATAAGCACCAGGCTTCGCTGGCTCGACCGAACGAGGTCTCTTGTGATGTGGTCCGTGATGTGGACCTGTTGCTCTGCAGCTGCAACCTGTAGCCCAAGGGACCCTGCACATGCATTGAGGACGCCTTGCAACTGATCGCGCAGCTTTTGCTCTTCCGAATCCACTACACTACATTGTCTGTATTCGCATCTTCTGTCTCCTCCTGAATCGGCTGGGGGATAGATAAGTTCCCCTCTTTGACTGAATTTTCGCTGACTTCCTTGAGGATACGCCTGGAAGTCTCGATCTCCGCTCGTGCTCGGGCTGCATGTTCCGAAAAGGTGGCTTGATGGACTCTGTAGCTCTCCAATTGAGCTTCCCAGATCTTGATACCCTCTCCCACATGCTTGGTCCATTGGAGACGGTGATCTTTCTTGGCAGTCACCGCATCTCGCAAGGCCTTTTGAGCATGATCCAGACTCTTTGTTGCAGCCTGCAGGGACTTGATGTTGTTGCGGCTGTATACCTTCTCTTCTTTCTCCAGAAAAGCCTGAACATCGGCAGGTGCTTCTGAATCTTTGTAAGCAAGTCGAAGGTGCGTAGCCATCTCCTGCATGGTATTGTTCTTGCTGGATTGAGCCGATTGGAAGGGGGAAGAGCCCAAGTCTGGGTTGTTCCATGTAGGCCAGGCAGGCAAAGGTGCTAGCCCACCTTTGCCCGCACCGAAGGGACTGGTGGTCTGCTCGCCTTTGGCTTTTCCTTTGCCCTTGCCTTTCCCTTTCTTTTTTCCTTTGGATGGGCGACTCCTTGGGGAGTACTCCGACTGCTGGATGTGACGTCCTCTTGAGGAATGTGAGGATCCTCCCACACTCTCGGTATCGTCCCAGTCTTGTTCCCAGCCTCCCCAGTCTTGTTCCCATCCACCCCAGGAGCTGCTCCATCGATTGCTTGGTTCATAGGACTTCGTCTTCGGAGTAACATCGTGTTTTGTGCCTTTGGACCAGTGACCCCAGCAAAGAGCACACTGGTTGGCTGATTTCTTGTTGAGTCTGCCACACGGACAGACCCAAGGATAGGCCTCTTCGGCTGTCATTTGATCGGAAATATCTGCTGCAATTCTCCTCAGGAGAGCAGGATCCTTTGAATGGTGCTTCAAGAAGGTGTTCCTGACCCTGATCAGTGCAGCCGATGTCAATGAGATCCGACCTGTTTTGTGTAAGAACCACTGCCTGCGTGCAGATGCTCTCCGACGCCTGTCCCTGCGTCTGGAGGTCGCGGAATTTGATCTGTGCAGAATCGTGGAAAAGCGTAAATGAAATGACCAAGAGAAGGAATGTCAATAGAAATGGGCACATTCACCAACCCGAGTCCAAATCAAAAATATATTGTATACAGGAAACCACGGTCGATACCAAAGAAGTGCAGGAAAAGTCAACTGCACTAACCACTCGGTAGTCGGCCCCCGCAGTGCCAGATAATAGTTGAAGCCCGCTGTAGCACCACCCAAATATGTGCAAGAGGCCCAGCTAAAGGCAGCTAATGCGACAAACAACTAGACGATGGTTGGCCCGAGAGCGAAAAAGACGTTTTTCAAGCAGCTCTGAGGATGGTAGTCGTAAAAGATCGTCGGTGAATAGTTGATGAATTTTATATGAGCTATAGCAGGATATGGCGTGAAAAAGGTAAGATTGATCAAGAAGAGAATATTTGGTAAAGGGCATCAGATGACATGTGTCTTGCAACCACAGAGAGAAAGAGGGGGGAGAGAGAGAGAGAGACAGAGAGAGAGAGAGACAGAGAGAGAGAGAGAGAAAGCAAGAGAGAGAGAGAGAGATAGAATGAAAGGGGGGGGTAGAAAGAAAACATGGAGAAATGTAATGTGAGCAACAAAGCCATGGAAAATCACATGGTGATTTACAAAATGGCTATGTTAAATAACCAGATGGTATATATTTTTCCTGGGTATTGAGCCATCCTTCCATTTGCTTTTGTTTGGTGTGAACCAATCAGTTTTTTGAGGCAAGTTTGACCCCATGATCAACATGTAAAAGTCGCGCACCAATCACAAGAACATTGTGAAGAGTTCTGATGGGAAAACACCATTTTTTAAAAACTGCCAGCCTTCCGCATTTTCCACGGGAAAACCGATAATTCATTCCTGGCCTGTCTCAACAGCTGGGTATATGAGTATTGATTTATCATATCATATATTGATTTATTAGATTTTATTAGTAAATTCATGTAAATTCATTGTGTTTCAAGCGTTGTTTTCTGTCTTGATATCATCCCAACCTCTGGGTCAACACGCAATACGTGGACTTGATACAAACCATTACAGTACATTTTCCCCCTTGCATAGAGTTACGCCAATGTTGGTCTCCGTCTCCACTTTGTTATGAAGCAAATCGGGGCACTGTAGGCTTGGCGAGGACGACGGTGGCGATGGTGCTTCAAGAGTGGAACTGCAAGACATGTCGAGCCCCAGCGTGAACGCCGTCCATCAGCAAAAACTGGACGAATTCCTGCAATTGAAGTACCAGAATTTGATGGATGAGCTTCAGGTGCTGCTCGTGGCAGACGAGGCATCCTTGGAAGTTGTCGAGGAAGCTGCCCGAGATATCATGGCCTCTTATCCACAGCCTCCCACGGACATCAGTGAAGAAGAACATTTGCGTGAACTGCAAGGATTAGTGCTGGAGTTTGGGGATTGGAAGTTGTGTGATTCCCGGACAGACAGCACATGTTGATCTCAAGGTTTAGAACTCTGCTTCTGAATTTGGGATGCAATGAAAAGATGTGCAAGGAAGTTTCGTTGCCTTATTTGGAGAATGAGCTGGAGAATCTGGAATCGCGTGGTCATTCAGTCCGATTTGTTTCGAACTTGAGGTGCATTCTTCGGGATTTGAAAGCTTGGAGATTGCTCTGTGAAGGCAGACCCAGCACAGAAATGGATGATGATACTTTTTGGCGCAAAATGAGTTTTGAATCTCTGTCTCCAAGCGATGAAGACTCGGATCCTGAAGATCCGACACCGTGCCGCAATGCTCCACATTGCAAGGACTTCGATGAGCATTATCCTCCGGTACATGTTACCGGAAGGAGAAGAAAGAAGACGATCACCGAGGACAAACGGATTGAAGTGCTGCCGCTCAGCCTGGCTTTGATGTCAATTGTGAGTCGTGCGGGAAAAATGCTCGTGATTGGGCAGATTCAAACATGACTTACAACATTCCCAGGGAACTAGACGCGTGGCTCCGTGACAAGAACCTGTAGAAGTGTTGCTGATTGTTTTGGAGCCGGTTGAAGGTGACATAGTAGGAATTGTCCGTGGTGTCACCTGAAGCTGCAGCCATGCGATTCTTTTTGACATCGATCGCTGATGTGAGAAAAAGATGGCAGCTTTGTAGAGCGGTATCATGGTACCGAGTAAAGTAATTTGTAACATATATCATTTGAAACATCAGGGTACCGAGCGTTGTTTCCGAATTACATGGAAATTTCCCAATAAATTGACACAGCACATGTCATTCAGATGATCATGGTACCGAGCTTCTTTGATGTAGTTTCGTTGGCACGTCCTGAGTAAAGTACTGTCACGTGAGTCATTTACAGCATCATGGTACCGAACTTTCGTTGTTTATTAGCTCGTGAAAACTTCGATCATCAAATTATAGAAATGTTTGTCATTCACGGCATCATAGTAGGGTTGAGTCTCGAGCTTGCAGGTCTTCGCGACAATGGTGCTTTGCTATGTCAAACTGAAGAGTCATGTACTCAGTTTCGAAGTTGAAGAGCTGATACTTTGCGGTCGACTGCGCACATTTGTAGCCAGGTCACGCAGTTCATCTCTTGACATCTCCGACAGAGCACGACGAAGCCATTCCACACCATGTGAGAAAGCTTCTACATGAAGTTCTTCAAATTTCGCAGCCAATGCAACTTTCCGATCATTCACCTACAGCATCCAACACAGTGCCACCACAAAAAATTAAAGGACCGGATAACCCCACATGTTACCAACTTCTTTAGACTTAGACTGACCATAGAAAAGCAAGAAGGGAAGAGGAAGTATAAGAGTGATGGAGCGGTGATGGTAGGTGAGTTTGTGTGTATGTATGTATGTTCATGTACAGTGAGTGAGTGAGAGTGTGAGTGAGTGATGTGAGTGTGGTGTGTGTGAGTGAGGGATGTGAGAGTGAGTGAAGTGAGTGAAGTGAAGTGAAGTGAAGTGAAGTGAAGTGAAGTGAAGAAGTGAAGTGAAGTGAAGTGAAGTGAA
>CAMXCT020004507.1:0-36108 GCA_947184155.2 Cladocopium goreaui
CAAGGCCACACCACACATCAATGTCTTCTTATGGGCGTCCAAGCCTGCCGTTTGCCAGCCCTTAAACGCTTAAAAACCTTCCAAACCTCCAAACCCTTAAAACCCTTACAACCCGTCATGGGGGGTCCAAGCCTGCCGTTTGCCAGGCCTTCAACACAAGGGAACCTTGGCATGCTTCATCCTGCAGCCAACAGGCACTCCAAGGCCACACATCAATGTCTTCTTATGGGCGTCCAAGCCTGCCGTTTGCCAGCCCTTAAACGCTTAAAAACCCTCCAAACCCTTAAAACCCTTACAACCCGTCATGCGGGGTCCAAGCCTGCCGTTTGCCAGGCCTTAAACACAAGGGAACCTTGACATGCTTCATCTTGCAGCCAACAGGCACTCCAAGGCCACACATCAATGTCTTCTTATGGGCGTCCAAGCCTACCGTTTGCCAGCCCTTAAACGCTTAAAAACCCTCCAAACCCTTAAAACCCTTACAGCCCGTCATGGGGGGTCGAAGCCTGCCGTTTGCCAGGCCTTAAACACAAGGGAACCTTGTCATGCTTCATCCTGCAGCCAACAGGCACTCCAAGGCCACACCACACATCAATGTCTTCTTATGGGCGTCCAAGCCTGCCGTTTGCCAGCCCTTAAACGCTTAAAAACCCTCCAAACGCTTAAAACCCTTAAAACCCTTACAACCCGTCATGGGGGGTCCAAGCCTGCCGTTTGCCAGGCCTTAAACACAAGGGAACCTTGGCATGCTTCATCCTGCAGCCAACAGGCACTCCAAGGCCACACATCAATGTCTTCTTATGGGCGTCCAAGCCTGCCGTTTGCCAGCCCTTAAACGCTTAAAAACCCTCCAAACGCTTAAAACCCTTACAGCCCGTCATGGGGGGTCCAAGCCTGCCGTTTGCCAGGCCTTAAACACAAGGGAACCTTGGCATGCTTCATCCTGCAGCCAACAGGCACTCCAAGGCCACACATCAATGTCTTCTTATGGGCGTCCAAGCCTGCCGTTTGCCAGCCCTTAAACGCTTAAAAACCATCCAAACCCTTAAAACCCTTACAACCCGTCATGCGGGGTCCAAGCCTGCCGTTTGCCAGGCCTTAAACACAAGGGAACCTTGTCATGCTTCATCTTGCAGCCAACAGGCACTACAAGGCCACACATCAATGTCTTCTTGTAGGCGTCCAAGCCTGCCGTTTGCCAGCCCTTAAACGCTTAAAACCCTTAAAAACTCTCCAAGCGCTTTGTCTCTGTTGCTAGGGCGTCCCTGCCTAGGGCGCCTCGCGGCAGCCTCCACCAAGCCCTGCGGCCGTAAGCCCTTGCTGTTCCAGCGTTGCAGCCTGCCGTTTGCCTGCGAATAGCCCTCTGTTGTTAGGGCGTTCAAGCCTGCCGTTTGCCAGCCTTCAAACCCTTAAAACCCTTAAAATTCTCCGTTGCCAGCCTTCAAACCCTTAAAACCCTTCAAACCCTTAAAACCTCTAAAATGCTCCGAATCCCTCGCGGCAGCTTCCACCAAGCCCTCCTGTAAGCCTTTGCTGTTCCAGCGTTCCAGCCTGCAGTTTGCCTGCGTTTGCCTGCATAGCCCTCTGTTGTTATGGCGTTCAAGCCTGCCGTTTGCCAGCCTTCAAACCGTTATTCAAACCCTTAAAACCCCTAAAACCCTCCAAATCCCTCGCGGCAGCTTCCACCAAGCCCTCTCTCTATCTCTCCCTCCCTCTCTCTCCCTCTCTCTACAGCACCCCCCAAATAGGGGGGGTCGGCGGCACCAGGGCGCTAGCCCATTCTATTTGGGAAATCCCAGGAACCTTGTCAAACAAGCTGAAAGAATGGAAGACCAGGGCACTAAACCTCTAAGCCTCGCACATGGGTTTGAAGGGCTCTTCAACACCAACAAACCTAGATGTCAAACGAAAGCACATTGTGATGTCCACCGATGCTTGCCAGGGTAACCCACAAACAAGTGGCACGTCAAGGCAGCCACAGATCAAGATGGGAGCAACACATTTTTTCTTTGGCGCAGTTGTCCCGTAGCGGATAGAACATATTTCTGTCAACAAAACAAGGCAACTCTTGAGAATCTTTGACCCGTTTCTGAAGGATTTTTTGGTCGCCATCTCAGTTTTCCGCAGCATCAAACCGTTCACAAAATTCATCATCTATCCGAATCTATCCGCTACAGAATGACTTTATACTTCAGCTGAAAGTGTCATTGGCAATTTTGATTCCCAGGGGAATCCAGGAAGTGAGAATTCGATCCCATTCGAATCCTTGCCACATTTATGGCCAAAACAAACGTCGACCCATTCGACCCAAAAAACTGGAGGTTTTTTTAACCCAAAAAGAGGGTCTCTAAATTTTAGAGATGAATTTTTCCCGCAATTCATGGCAATTCGAATTTTAGAGATGATTTTTTCCCGCAATTCATCTAGCCATTCGAATCAGGAAAAAAATGACATCAATCGGTTCCCTGGCTGTGATAGAATCAGTCAGTAGTTCTCCTGACAACATCGGCAAGTGATTTACTGAGAAAAAAACCATATTTTTTTTGGAAATTTTCGCCGGTTTTTACCTATCCTTTTTGGGGGTATAGCTACACATCTCCAACGGCTCAAGTACGTAGCCTTCAGGTCATCAGCTGGTCGCCTGGAATATGGGGGAACAGATCTTAGCCATTTTTCATGGGAATATACTTGCTGGATATTTTATTTATATTTTCAGTTTTTTTTTGTATTCAACATTTCATGGGGTTCCATGTTGAACAAATTGGGGTTCCATGTAAATTTGCCATGCACCGCCAATGAAATTTCAATCCATTCTCCAGTGTTTCGATGGAAATGTTCCAACAGTATCCAAAGTGCTTTGGAATACCCTCTGGTAAACCATAGGAAAACCATAGGAACGTGGTGGTTTAATGGGATTTAATGGGATATAACCTCTGGTAAACTAACATAGCTATGGAAAATCACCATGCTATTAATGGGAAAACTCACTATCAATGGCCATTTTATAGCTTTTTGTATGTTTACCAGAGGGTAACCATCCACATCTGATTCATCCTGCAGGATGCCAACCTTACGCAGATCTGGCCACCCCAACCCCATCTCCAAATTGCCCATGGCGACACCCGCAGTCCAGCCTTTTTCTTCGCTTTCGTGGCAGTCTTTGTGCCAGTTGAGGCCGTTTTGGCAGTTTTGGCCGCCTGCATTCCCAAGCTGGTTGCTGGTTTTAAATCCTTTTGAACAATGTCAAAGTCATATGAAAGCCACTTAATGAGCATCATAGCGATGTAAGTTTCAATTGCTTGACTCAAATGGAGTCTTTTTCCTCGAGGTCTATGGACATAACCTGCTAAACTTCAAAATTGGTATAGACATGGCAAATTACGATGCATGAATACTGAAACTGGGCATGACTTACTCGAAACCAATCTTGCAACTGCTACCCTTACCGGTCCAATAGCAAGTCTTTAGTGAAAATCAGCTAGTTCATAAGGTCCTTAACCATTCCCCAGTGGGTTTTACCTCGTTCCCAGGTTACATCTCCATCAAAAAATGCTGCCTTGATGCATCCATTTACTGGAACATCTCCTGCGGAAAGCATCTGTTTCTTTACAGCTATACATGGGTTAAATCCGATGAAATCCACATCTCTGTTGGTTAAAATACTTCGAAACCAATTTAAACTCAGAATGATGGTTGAATCTCTTACAACCATGATATATATTGCTCCATGGTAACTGCTAAATCTCCGACGGCAGATCCACCAATGCCTTCTTTGGGGCAGACTTTGTGCCTTGAGCTTCTTTAGGTCTCAGCAACTTCTGCAGTGAAAACCATGGGTATTTCACGGTGATACCACCATGAGTTGGGATAAAGTTGAGATTTGACCCACAAAAATGGAGCAGTTGACCAATCTTAGATGCTGGAGTTTATTGACCAAACATGGTGATTTGACTGGTTCAAACAACAATTGAACAACACGGTTTCGAATATACGATATATATATACACACTACAATACAATACAGTACAATACAATATAATATACTATAATACAATAAACTATGATATAATATACTATAACATGATATAATCAAATACAATATAATAACAGAGAGTATGACATAATATAATATATTATAAATATCAATATGAATATAAATATTAATAGTGATGTATATATATATATATCTATAAAATCTTAATATTAAAACAAACATATTAACACTAAATTTAATATTAATATAGATTTCAACCTAAATATAAATAAATAAACATATGTACATATATACATATATACGTATATTATGGGATATTATGGGATGTTAGTTTTGGGAACCGCAAGTGGCTGATCCGCCGATCCCAATGGTTCAAGGATTTTGCCTTTGGATCATCGCATTTTTGAAGGAAAAATGCGATCATGGAACATGGTTGGGACACCATCGTTTTTACCATAGTTTTGAATCATGGGACATCATGGAACCATACAGGATGGGGCCCCCAAACGTTATGTTTGTTGGTTTATAACCCCATCTAAATATAGTTATTAGATGATGTTATTTGCGTATCATACACCAACTTGTTATGTCTTGTTATGTTCACCAACTGAACGCCATTCCGAACTGGGGAAAAACCCTGTAGAAACCACGAGTTTCTACCGCTCCAGCTGAGCGGCTGCACCAAGTGTAGGAGTTGGTGACTCCGGAGGAACTTGTGAATCTCTGGTGCTTGCACCGACAGCCTTAAGAAGTTGCCACGACCTCGCGGAAAAGGCCCTGTGAGGTTGTGTAAAACTACGAAGTCCTGGGTTGGTTCGACCTTCACTATGACAAAAATTGGGCAACTCCTCAGTTTTATGGTTCAATCGGAAAACAAATCCCCACTAGTAACATTACGTAACGTTACCCTCTGGTAAAATTTCACTCACATAACGATGGAAAATCCACCCATATTTTATAGCTGGGTTTTTCTCAACTATTTCGACTGGGCAATTTTCAATAGCAAACTGTTTGTTTAGAGGGTATAAGCCATCCAACCATTGGGGTAGCCCCATGGGCTGACGAAACCACCATGGGCCATAGCACTGGATGGGGATACTTCGCCCAGCGGGTGCAGTTCCAGCAACGATGCCACCATATTGGGAGGCCCAAAATGGATGCAGTTTTCCCGCAGTCGACGTTGAAACGCCTTCAAAATAAACATCCATCTAATATGGACCATACTTTTTCATACTTTTTCAGGGTCACCCAATATTCCTTCTAATATTCCCTAAGTGGGTTATCACATCTAATATTCCATACTTAATAAACGGTTAATAAGCCACTGTTATGATATGTAATCTGTTTATAGATGTGATAACCCACTTAGGGGACGTACTAACTAGGGTTATTAACCACAAAGGATGATCCTCCAAGTATGTTCGATCATTGTTCATGGTTAAATTGGTGGTATATATCTATCTATATCTATATATATATATATCAATATATATATATATCTATATGCACACATGGATATCCAATCATTTCCCAAAGGATTCATTTCCTCTGATTGAATCCACTCCTGGCCCCGTGGGCACGTCGGCACAGCTCCCGGCACCACCGGAGCTCCCAACCCAGCGAGGTAAGAGATCCACGACCATCGGTGAGCGAATGCACGGCTATGACCTGCGATGGCTATGACCATACCATACCAATATCCATAGATTTCATGGGAAAAGATCATTAAAACACCATACAATTTATGGGAAAATATGGGAACATCTCATCAATAAATGTTTTTAACCAATGATGGAGATTACCATCAATATCCCCATCATTTATCATATTCATACCATCTGCAATAGATTTCATGGAGATTTAACCATCGATAAATTAGGTGGACATATCAATGGAGAATACATGGAATATATCGGTAAATTAGGTGGATATATCATCTATTTTCATGGGAAAAGATGGGAACATCTCATGAATAAATGGAGATTTAACCATCAAAACGAGCAATTTTCTTCGATGATAAATACATTCGTTTTGCCATGATCATAGGGTGTTTCAATGAGAAAAATGGGGATGTAACCATCAATGATGGTTTCATGGGGGATTCATGGGTATTTGATGGTGACATATCATATTTTTGGGGATGTCATGGGATACTGCATGAGAGAAAGATCACCTGCAATCTGAACCACCCATGGTCCTGATCGAACACATCCACACCAGTCCAGATATATCATGTTTTTCCACCTTTTTTTTTTTAATATCCAGATTTATCATTAATCATTAATCACCATGAAAAGCACTATCACCATTTTCAAATCTGGATGTTGCCATCACTCCAGACATCAAAAAAGCGACAGCCGTGCCGCCCAGGAAACGCCTGGCCGCCCCGCCGCGCCTCGTATTGGTTGCGTTCGGGTGAAAAGCGATACACGGCGCTGCCAGAACTCCCAGGATTGCCGAAGACCTGGGAATCGCTGGAATCGCTGGCGGTCTTGGCCTGAAAGCTATGGTGAATAGCGGGGAAATGGAAAACAACGTATATACAGAATTACATATATATATATATATGTATGTACTATATATATATATGTATATGTATATAATGATATGATATATGATCCATATCAGTGAACTTGTGGATCACACTAGCCTTTGGTCAAACATGGCTAGCTCAGAAATCCTCTATGAATGGATATAAATGGGGAATTTACCAGCAGACCATGATTGATTGTCGCAGGGCATCCTTCAGAAAGAAATGTTTGAACCACTGGGGTTCTGTCCCATCTGCCTTCCAACTCTCCTGAAAATAGCTACTGACCCAAGCCGTTTGGACCTGGCAAATGAAGGTGGTACATGAGAACCCCCAATTTCTTGAAAACTTTGCAAAACCCAGCCCAAACGCCCAAACGGTGAACTTGGGAAATCATGGTTCATTCATTTTTTGGACCCATTTTACCCGTTATAGCACCAACCAATTTGTTATCATCCTAATTTCCCACAAGCATTTCACGAATCATAGAATTGCCAAGATTCTTTTCCAAAAAAACCGCCAAACATTTCCAACAAGGACTTGCTGTACCTACAGGATTTTTCCCCACAGTGATGTGAACGTTGGTTTATAAACCCTGAAATAATCCCCATTAACTATAGTTATATTTACATATATTTAGTTATGTTTGTTGGTTTATAAACCCTGAAATAATCCCCATTAACTATAGTTATATTTACATATATTTACCATAAACCATAGAATTCAGCCACTCATAAACCAACTGGGTTCCTTTAAAAAAGGGCAACATGACTTGGTTCCCGCCTGGGACAACATGAGACCAATCCCCGCACGGACTTCGGAGAGAGAGGCCACATGACCTGGGTGTTTGGATTATTCGCCGTGTCCAAAACACTTTTGTTTTTGGGGAATTTAATGATGATTAATGATTAATGATTAATGATTAATTAAATGGTATATTAATGGTATATTTAATGATGATGATTAATTTAATGATGATTAATGATGATTAATGATTATTCATGCTGATTTAATGATATAAAAACATTGATGTGGATTTCATGGTTGAGAAAAACAGGCATTTAATAATGATTCATGCTGGTGAATGGGAGTCGAATGGGGGTTTAATGATGATAAACATGATGATGTATATAAGTGACCGAGCTGGGTTAGAATAGGCTGGATATGGCTGGAAAACACTCACATGACCGGAATAATCCATTGGTGAAGTACTCGATACCCAACCATTCAACTTGTAAACTGCTTCTGGTGAACTTAGGATCCATGGTAGTGGCCGAGCTCCTGGCTTTTTATTTGGTTGGGTCACAAACACCATCTACTCGGTAGATTTGCATCATTAAAAGAAACGTTGTAAATCCCACATTATTGGAGTTTAACTGCAACAAAATCATCATGAAACATCATAAATCATCATTAAACCTCCATTCAACTCCCATTCACCACCATAAATCATCATCAAATCCGATTTTTTCTCATCAAAACACCATGTGATGACCATTTATTGATGATTTTCCCTATGATTTTCCCTATGAAATCCCTATGTTTTTGGAGCATTTTGGAGCACTGGGCTGTCGCGCCGGTGGTGGGCAATGGCACTTCGGAGGAATCGGGGCAGCCCACCATGACCACCTCGTCCAGGGCGCGCACCTGGAGTGTTGATTGAAGTTTCATGGTGGTTTCAGTTGATGATCAATATACACAATATATATATGTATATATATGTATATATATATGTATATATATATTATATGTATATATATATATTATGTATATATATATATTATATGTATATCTATATATATGTATACATATGTATGTATGTATGTATGTATGTATGTATATGTATATATGTATACATATATATGTATGTATATCAATGTATGAATCGATCTGATCCGATGTGATCGGATCCGATCTATAATCCATTCTATGAATCTATGAATCTGTATCTCTCTCTCTCTCATCTAGTATCAGTATCTATAATCAGTATCACATATATCATATGGGTATGGATCAATACCTATTAATACCATTTTTAGGGGGATGAACATCCATTTACCAGCTATTTTGATGTTCACCAGGGGTACAAGGTTTTGACACATTGCCATATCTATCTCTATCCAATGTGGAAAAAGAGCCACTGGCAGCCACCTCCTCAAAGTTCTTTTCGCTGATGAGTGCTGCCGCAGTGATCTCCACGGGGGCCTTCAGCTTCAGCAGTGCCAGGTCACCCTGCAACGGCAGGGCTGGGGTGGCTGGGGTGGCTGGGGTGGCTGGGGTGGCTGGGGTGGCTGGGGTAGCTGGGGTGGCTGGGGTGGTGAAAAACTGTGAGAAACGGTGAGAAACTATGAAGGGAACTCGGTCTTGAAGTGTCGTTGATACTTTTCAATAGTCAATAGCTGAGTTTTGAAACTTTCGAAGGCTGTTATTTCACTGTTTTCATACTTTTCAATAGTTCTAAAGTAGCCTTTGACATTGTTTTCGAAATAGTGTTAAGAACTATGTTCCTTTCAGTTTTTAATACTTTTCAGTAGTGCTACATAGACTTTGAACTTTGAAATAATTTTGAAGGGAACATATCGGTGTCACTGTTGGGTATGTAGCTTCTATCTGGGCTTTTACGGGTTGCTGCAAGTTACTGCATGGCTGCTCATATCCCTTGAGCAACCAAATCATATCACCCATGTCTCAATTTCTATTGGATGGTCAACTCCCTATTGTCGTTAGGAAACCCCGCTACTTTTGTTGCTTGACTCCCACCCAAAAGCTGTTTAGTCCCATCACGGCGTAATGGTGCTTCACTGCCCATTTTTTGGGCAGTTAAATCCCAACCTTTCCCTGCTAATATATATATATATGGGTATGGATCAATACCTATTAATACCATTTTTAGGGGGATGAACATCCATTTACCAGCTATTTTGATGTGAACTACAGGGGTACTATTGGTTTTGACACACTGCCATATATATATATTCTCCCATCTTTTTCATCGTCTCAGCCTCCCCTTGATAGTCTCAAGTCCGCATCAAATGTGGACTTTTGAGGCGTGGCCCTTTTAATCCCCATTGGCCTCGAAGCTCCACTGATCGCCATACGCGCAATAGGCCACGATATCGGCAGAGGTGGTCACCTCTGCCACCAGGTGGCCACGGGGATGCGACCAGTGAACCAATGGGGATGTCATGTGGGGAAAACAATGGTGAAATGTTTACCATGTCCAAATGGGTGGTGCCAATGGCATTGTTTTACCCACATTGACATGTGTTGAAGCAAAAATCAGAAGTGATGTAGAGTTGTGATATTTTTCAGTGACCGGGACGTTAACAAACATGGCAGCTTTTGTCTCTTTTTTCGAAACTCGCTTTTTCCCAATGACCAAAGGGAACGAGTGAAACCGCCCTGAGACCCCGGCCGTCTGCAAATGCCGGCCATGCCTTGGAATTCCCATGTGAAGAAGCATCGAGTCGCATCCGATTCTCGTCACCTTTGCTGCTTGGTCCTACAATGTGAGGCCCCCAGTCGATAGCTAACTTGGTGCACATAACTCCAATGTCACTATGGTAAAAATGGTACTTATAACGAACTAGTTACTGGGGCGAATCTAAACCAACAAACATCACTAGGGGGCCCCCGGCAGATCGTAGCGAAAAGTCTCCACACTGACCGGAAGCAGCTGCTCCACCTTCATGGGGACCAAAAATGGGGAGAACTGGTAAACCATAGGAAAACCATAGGAAAACCCATAGGATAACCATAGGAAAACCATAGGAAAACCATAGGAAAACCATTGGAAAACCATAGGAAAACCATAGGAAAATGGTGGTTTAATGGGATTTAATGGGATATAACCTCTGGTAAACTAACAGTTTGCTATCGAAAATCACCATTTATAGTGGATTTACCCATTAAACATGGGTGGATTTTCCATAGCTATGTTAGTTTACCAGAGGGTAACCTCCAGCTTGTAGGAATTCTTGGGATATATAAATCCGGCAAATAAAGGGATGAAAAATGACCAAACATGGAGGCTGAGAATCTGGAGCACTTCATATATCGCCCAAGTCCAGGAAGACCCTTTTTCACAAACTATCCACTCAAAACATGGGTTCCACATTTTCGCTCCTCCTTTTGTGCCCACGTTCTCCCATTTTTCCCCACGTTTGGCCAAGCCGTCGGAATCCTCCAACCTTCTTGGAGGATTTCTCAATGGGATCCCAACCTCGGCAAAATTTGTTGGATCCATTTTAATGGAGGTACGTAAACGTACCATATATTTCTGGCCATATTTTGGATATCCCCTGAATCCCTGAAACCCCTTGGCCAAACTGCCCGGCCTTGGCCATTTATGGTCGCTCGGTCGCTGAGATCCCTGCGATCGATCTGCTTGATGGAATCTTTGATGACATGGTGACACGTGATCACCTAGCGGTGGACCCGTGTCGTTTTATAAGGCAGCAACCATGCATAATGTAAGTGGGTGATAGATGGGATGAAATATCTGGTTATAATGCGCTTCTTTCAAGTTTTTTTTTAAATATATATTTTTAATATGGCTATTTCATGTGGTTGTAATATGGTGGGTTGCGATAATATGGTTGTTGCCTTGTTACTAGTCAAAAACGCCGGTAGTTGTTACTCCAGCTGGATGCACATCCAAGTGGTGTCCATTGCCAAGTGAGGATTGGATGTCATGACCATCAGAATGATGTTCTCTATGGTATTCCAGCATGGCAATAGAAAATAACTATTCATATTATGGAGGTTTCCTAAAATGGGGGTATCCCCAGTTCTCATCAATTTTCGATTGGGATTTTCCATGACTGTTAGGGTAAGCCATTTATGGAAACCTCCATATGTCATAGATGATGTTTCTATTGGAATTGGACATTTTGCGGCCCATAGATCGCTGGAGTATGCGGATACTGATCCCTTTTTTATCCCAGCTTTTTTGGGAACAAAATGGTAGCAGGGTCAAAAAGACATAGCCATATGTTCAGAGAATCTTCATGTGGTTAGCGGTTGGCATCTCGATTTCTGACTCACCGATCCTTCGAACAAGGAGACCATTCTGGCCAAGGACCAGTTGTCTGTGTTTGAAATGGAAGTTTCCTAAAACGGGGATACCCAAAAATGGATAGTTCATTATGGAAACTCCTATCAAAATGGATGATTTACGGGTACCCCCATCTCAGGAAACCCCCAAATGACTATCAGTGGTTCTGAGAAGAAGTTCTTGGCCTGACGCATCACGACGCCATGTTCTCTCATCCCAGTCACATCTGCTTTTGATAGATTCCATAGCCATTCCGTTCCTGTGGTGACTCATTTTTTCCACGCTTGTTGGTAATTTCACGTAGCTGTGGACAATCACCACTTCAAAGAAATCAAGAAACGGCAAATCGTGATAAAAGCAAGATCTATTTCTGGCCATGGCTTCCAGTTCGCAAACTGTGAAAAATGACCATCCCATATTTTGACATCACCAGCGACGTGGGAAACCCAGGTGGAAAATCCAGGTCACATAGGTGCCGTTCTCGGAGTTCGAGATAACGAAGGCTGAGCCCTGAGATTTTGAGGCGCCCAGAGATTGGGGGTGTCCAACATGGGTTTTGCACAACATGGGAATTCATGGGATTCTTCCAATTTTGGAAAAACACCTAGAAAATTGACATAAAAATATCCAGTTGGAATATCTGGATATCCAAAACATCTTTGTTTTTCTTCGGATTGTCCACGGATTTCCCTGGAAGATCGGAGTCATGGCCTGCTTCCCTCCAGCACTTACGACTCGGGCGCCCGGGAGGATCATCCTGATCGGTCGCCATGGTAAAAAGGGTGGCGGGATTTCCCACATTTTTTTAGGACCATGCAATTCTGGTGTTTAACATTAGGGGGATGGGATATGTGAGAAAGTCTGGATATGGGAAAGTGTGGTAAATTTCCTCCTAAATGAAGGTGTATACTGTTTATAGCTGAGAAAACCATCGAACTAAATGGGGAATTGTCCAGCAAGCCATGTGACTGATTACCAGAGGGTAAAGAAACCATAGGGGAACAACTGGAAAATGAACGAATGATTGACTAATAGATACTAATAGGCAGACATTAATCAAGGAATTCAAAAATCATACGAATAGGGGCATAAGATTTGCTTAGATTGTGCGCATGCTTCAATGTTTGCTTTGCGTGTGTATCCTTGTGTGAAAACAACGACATATGTACATATTACACATATGGCATCATTATTAAGCTCCTCCATATCATGTTCAATTGCTTCAAGCAGTCTTGCATCGAACGAGATGGTCTTTTGGGAAAGTACCTAGCCAAACAGAAACATGAAATGATGACCCATCTAAACAAGCTCTAAGACCCAGGGAATCATCAGTTTTGGTCATTCTCTTAGTATCAACCATCCATTCTTGGAATGCCCACTATTTGACATATCTTAACCTACACCTGCACTACACCAAAACAGTGACCCTGTCCCATGGTCTGCCAAAAATCTGATCGCGGCGTTTTGCCCAAAGCTCTTCTCGCTCGCTGTTCCCTGCCATGGTCGGGAAGCAAAGTTCAAACTGCATGACACTGCATGACCAATGGATCAATGTCAAGTGCATCAAGTTTTTGGGGGGACATAATCATATGGCAGTGGGTCAAAACCCTGGTACCCTGGTGAACATCAAAATAGCTGGGATTTATGGATGTTCATGCCCCTAAAAATGGTATGTATAAGTATTGACCCATAGCCATATAATCCAAATCCATTAATCCAATTTTTCACAACAAATCCATGATCCATTGATCCATTGATCCATTGGTCCCAATGATCCATTCACATAATCCTGGTTGATGCCCATGATCCAAATTAAACGATCCGGCCTGCGACCGCATTGCCTCAGCCAGGCAGCTCAACGACATGACTCGGCCGCCAGAAAAAGTGGCTATGGCCCAGAAATAGATGGTTTATCCCCTGATAATCCATTTTTTTACAGTGTTTCATAGCTACCAAGAATTACTAACTGGTGCAGGATTTCTTCCAGGTTGAATAGTTGAATTCATTACTCTTTCATATGTTCAAAGGGCGTTTTTGGACGGCTTTGCTTGTGGGGATCTGTTGCCGCCAAACAATACATGGGTTTACTTCTCTTGATGAGTCAGGCCTTTAGTTTTTTAAGGGCACAAGGGGCTTAGTGCAGCCTGCTTCCGGCTGGTTCATACCCCATTGTCTCATGTTGAAGCAGGATGAAGTAGGCGATATCACCCCATGGATCGATGATCATCCTCAATTCCACCCATCACACATCATACACACACACACATTCACAAACACACATTCACAAACACACATATATATATATATATATGTATACACATACATATGAATATATATATATATACAATGAATAGATGTATGTATATATATAAATAGTATAGGTGTAAATATATATATATATGTATATAATAGGTATATAAGGTATATATATATAAGTATATATAAATACATATAATAGGTGTATATATATATACAATATGCATACATGTGTTAAAGCACACCACATTTTCACCAGACCTCCATCCAAGCCGCGGCGTGTCGGTGTCCGGACTCGCCGGCTGACCAGCGGAGCGAGGAAGGTGCAGCACCAGGGTGCCAGTAGTAGCAGCAGCGCATGGCGTCGAGCCATCAAGGGGGAAGCAACTGGTGACGGCTGAATTTTTTCGTTCTGGAGAAATCTCCTGAAATCTCATGTTGGGGTACCCTCTGGTAATTTAACATGGCTATGCAAAATCCACCCATTTTTAATGGGAAAATCCACTATAAATGGTCATTTTCAAGAGCTTTGTTTTTTTTGTTTGGGGTATCCGAACTGTGTGTGCCTTTCTTTTTGATAGATGGAAACCAACATTTGGAAGGATGATGACTGATGTTGATGTTTTTCAACTCTTGTTTTGGGAGTTTTTGTTTCCCTAAAAAACCATCATTGACAAAGCATGCGACTCATTCTGATGCTGCGACTCTTTTGGGAGCTTTTTCTTTCCTGAGGCCTCCATCCCGCGCCAGAAATATCATGTCCGGGGGACACATCCCATGGAGCCCCCCTGGCTGACTTCAACGTCAGCTCAAAATCCGACAGGTCATTTCCCACTGGTTGGATGTGCTTCCTATACCAAAATCTTACCATCTGGTTATGACATTCACAGTTTGCCATGGTTTTTCGATGGCCCATAGAAATAGATGGTTTACCCATTAAAAATGGTGATTTTCCATGGCTATGTTAAATAACCAGAGGGTAATTGTGTCTATGAAACAAGTTACTATCCCACAGAAAAGCATCAAGCAGCAAGGAACCGTGCATTTCTAGGGTTTGTCTAAGAATACCCCAACATCCCATGGCGAAAAAAAACATGTTTTCCATTCCGTCTGAAAATGGGACCCTCTGGTGATTCATAGCTATTGAACATGGCACATTATATATAGTTGATTTACCTATTTTCCACATGGTGATTTTCCAGTTCGCAGACTGTAAACGTTTACTGGAGGGTAGATCATATTCATTCCCCTTATTAATCACTATAGATATATTAACCACTATTAATATAACAGGATTAACATTTTATAGATACGTATATTAACCACTATTAATATACCAATATATCCTGAGCGTATCACTAATGGATACCAATTTTCAGACACACCCAGCTGGTCCTTT
The DNA here is from genome assembly GCA_947184155.2 of Cladocopium goreaui. Taxonomy (NCBI): domain Eukaryota; class Dinophyceae; order Suessiales; family Symbiodiniaceae; genus Cladocopium; species Cladocopium goreaui. The sequence goes on from CAMXCT020004507.1 coordinate 15,236, forward strand.
TTTCATCCTTTGGGTGTTCTTCGCACCGCAAAGCTCAGCTCGGCAAACGGCTCACCTGCAGCTAGTGCGGGTCAGCATCACATCTCCGATGACCGGTGCAGTGACGTGCACTTTGACGGCGTCCTGATTGGAACAATACAGCACCTCGGCGACGCAACGGCGATGTCTCCGTGCCTAGCTTCAAGGATATCAAAAGGAAGGATGACAGGATGACTCAAGAAATGTTTAAAATGCGGCAGATGTTCTAGTTTCCGTTGGAAAATCAGCAATCGGAGCATCCCTTTTAATGTCACGCACACGACAAGGCGCACTGAACTTCAAACCGCTGAAGCCGCACTTGGCATAGTTCAGGTTGATGTACTGCCCCGATTTTCCTTGGCAGAGACCCACCCGATGGCCCTGTGTGAATTGGTCAATCCTTGTTGATGCTTCATCCCCATTATATCCCGTGATATCCACATGATTGGTCAGTTGTGATGAGAAATCTGAAAATCGCATGAAATCACTCAAATACATACTGTAAAGTAACCATAGTTTTTACTACATAAGATCCCATGATAATTCAGAACAATTAATATTGGTTGTAGTGTAACCCTCAAACTCATCATCAACCAATTCGTATTGTTTGTAGTATAATCCACATAGAATCACCATAGAAATCATATAACCACCATATAATCCCAATATAATTCACGAATTCCAATGATCCATATTATGATACTATCATCCACCATCATGAATGATTATCATCAGTACCAGATCATCCCATGACTATCATGGAATATTTCAACCCTGATATGATTATAATTAATGATTATATCCCCATCATATATCATTATAAACCCAATCATATATCCCAAGAACCATACTGTTACCGTGACCAATCCCCATATAATTACCATATAAATCATCTATTCCCCTTGAAAAAAAGCGTGGATTCTCATATAATTCCCATATAAATCCCCATACAAATCATAAAAACATCTCCATATTGTCCCCCATACAAACCTTGTACATCATGTAGTCCCCATATAATCCCCATATAATCCCTATATAAATCTCTGCAAAGGCTTCCGAGGCTCGAAAACTCAGACCGTAGCAGGCACCGTTCTTGGGGCCTGAGGCCTGGCGCTGACGTCGACACGAAATCAATAAGTGAATAGCAATAATAGTAATAATAGTAATGATAGTAATAATCGAAATGCTTGTAATGATAGTAGTAAACAAGAGGAATGATAGTAATAGTAAATAACAGGGATTATAGTAATACTAGTAATAATAGGGATGACAGTAACTACATTCAAAAATAGCAGACAAGAGTGAACCACCCATTTTTGATGCAGGTGTGCAATTCGAGAGCCATTTTCAGTTGTCACAACAGTTGTGTTTCATCCCCAATAGGGGTGATGGAACGTGGCTGTAGCCCAGTTACGAGATATACCCAGTTATGTCTAGGCTATCGTTCAGAGCCAAATCTGGGGAAATTATGACTGGTTGGTGGTATACCTACCCCTCTGAAAAATGTGAAAGTCAGTTGGGATATGGAAAAAAATGTTCCAAACCACCAATCAGATGATATTTCACTAACCTGAATAGTTTGGCTGGGCATGATTTCCCTGAAATAAACCATGATTCCAGGCTTCGGGAGGACAGGGTCCGGTCGTGATCAAATTTGCCCAGAATTATGTTGTACTTTGAGCACATCAGTGTCCAAGAAAAATCTGACATGGATTGTACAATAGGATTCTGATTTCCCAGTTGACTGTGATAATCACCAATCAACAATCAATAATCCCATCATCCTATTATTTAACAGCCGCAAAACTATGGATTAATAGGAGATTTACATATTAATCGGTAGGGTTTAATAGGATACCCTCCAGTAAACGTTTACATAACGAACTGGAAAATCACTCCGTGTTACCTAGCTAGATCATCAACCCGTCGCAGATGCGACCTTGACATCCACTTTGCCGCTGCTGGAGCTGTACGTTTTCACCTTCACGAAAAAACTCTCCACCAAAAATTTGCCGCTATAGCCTCGCGCTTGCGCGGGTGTGCGCGCCCAAATCAGATCCGTGGTTTATAATCATCCATTTTTTACTCACACTATATATATATATATTGTATATATGCATACATATATACATATATATATGTATATATATATATCACCCCATATAATACAGTGGGATAGTGGGGATATTCCAGATATAATTGGTGGTATAACCATTTACTAAGTCGGATGCACCCCCAAACACTACCTTCTGGGAATGACGAATTGTTAGCTATGCTGTTCGTGAACGGTCCATGATGGTGCAGAAATACATCGCGTTTCTTTCCTGTCTTTAAAAACCATGGTGATTTTCCAGTTCACAAAGTGTTCGTCATTACCATTTCGGCCATTTGGCAATTTCTATGTATTTACCCTCTGGTAATTTAACATAGCTATGGAAAATCCACCCATTTTTAATGGGAAAATCCACTATTTCAATGGTCATTTTCAATAGCTATTTTGACATAACCAGAGGGTATCAGCGATATTATTGCCCATAATGGACACATGTTATCCATTTGTTGTAAATCAATTCATCCCCAAACATGGGTATGGGTCAAAACTCTGTACTTTTTTTGATCCAAACCATAGAGATGATGGGCTTTTCCCAACTGCACCTCAGAAAACCATAGAAAACCCACCTTTTTCGAGGATTTTCCTCATTTAGTTGGGGTTTTCCAATTTTTATGTCGGGAAGATTCAAGATTTCCAAGCCAAACTATTGTTCGTTTCGATTTTTGTTGTTCAACTCTATCCTCTTGTAACGTCAACAAAATCTGAGAGATTCATTCTTCTGTTTGTTCTATCCCATGACGGATCCTAACGGTGCTGTCAAAAAAATGCTAGCATGGATCCCATTTTCATATACCCCAGTCATGTTAGCATTAATATACCAGCACCATGGATCCGTCATGGGTATTGAAACCAATCCATCTGTGACATGCTGAAACCTTTTTGGGCCACGTCTCTCCACGTCTTGGTGAAATCAACGCTTTGTGAAATCCCATGTGAAATAGCCAGTGAGGTGACATTCCCATTGTCCCATAGAAAATACCCATATTCAAATGTCATTTCCATTGTATTCCCATACAGTAGGTGATATTGCCGTAGATCTGCTGGTTTTGCTGGTGATCTTCTCATGGTTTGCACGTGAAGAATCCATTGAAGATTTAGATCCCCGAAATTTTTGGATGTCCCCCCTGTTGAGGCAATCACATAATGAGTGAATGGGATGGGTTTATAGGATTTACCACTTTTTCATCCATCAATCTCTCCGTTTGGCCAGAAATCGCTAGTCATCACTTCATCGGGTAGCAATCATTAACAATCACTATTAACCACTACCAACCACTACTCATCACCATTAAATTCATTAACCACTACCACTTTTTGAAGCACTTTTTGAAGCACGCTATTTCGCCCAGCAGCACAGGGTGCCCTTCGGCAATCCCCCGTAGCCGCTGCAGTAGCGCTGTGCCTCCTGTGCCACCAGCGCCGCCGGATGTGGCGCTGCCGGATGCGCGAGCTGCGGCGGTGCGACGGCCGCCAGGGAGGAGTCGCAGCTGCTGCGCGCGAGGATCACGTCCAACGTCATGGGCTTAGTGATCTGCCAGCTGCCAGATTTCGGAGAATTTTTGAAATTTTGGATGGAGCAACTTGGGGTGTCATGGAATATCACCGATTTTTGATGGTGAAAAGGTGGAGTGAAAAAAACACTATCAAGTGACCAACATTTTGGTGGGGATTTGATGTGAAAAGGTAGAGTTGATCAACATTTTGACCAACGTTTTTGGTTGGGGATTTGATGTAAAGAAATGGTGTATCCCAACTGGAAAACTGAGGAACCAATAGGTATCCCAAATTTGGGTGATGTATTACACTAGCAACAATGGTGTTTCACCGGTCCCCATAACCTTAGAGATCCGTCCCCGACATTTCAGAGGCTATCTGAATACAGATTAGGGGTGGACACATCAAAAATTGGGCACCATTTTGAATCCACAAACGGGTGATTTTTCTTATGAAAATAGGCGAATCCTTTGATGGTTTCCGGTCAGCAGCTGTTCCCAACTGTGCCTGCACTACGAATTGATCGGTGTTGGAGCAGTATTTCACCTCAGCATCGCTACAAAGATGAACTTTCCCGGCGAGAAGCAGCATTTTTTCATAAGGAGATCATCCAAATTTGGGATTCTGCAGGGCTCATGTATTACATCTATTGACCACCCGAAAAATAGATCAGGGAATCAGAGGCCACCACTCCAGTCTGAGGAACTTGACACTCAGCTCAAAATTCTGGCTGACTTCCACAGTGTTCCACCAGCAAATTCACTATGATTCTAGTCCGTTCTATTTGCACAATGTGGTACCCCCCCAGTTATAAGTTAGTTTATAACCCCCATCAACTATAGATATATCTACCATAAGTCCTACTTATTGTAGTTGCAAACTAACTTAGCTATCTATGGGGCACCACTATGCAGGTTAAAAAAACGCACCATTTCTTTTTTTGCTGCTCCATTTCACAAGCATCGATTGGGAACACCTATCTCCACACGCTCCCAAGTTTCTCACCCTTCAACCCATCCTGCATGAGCCCAAGCAATGCCGTAGTGGGAAAAAGGATATCTATGAACCCCAGGGGAAGTCAAATAGGTAAATCACAGACATCAACACATCTGCAACTTGGGGGAATCTGCAAGTTCCAATTAATATGGCAACTTGTCTGAAAAATAGGATGCCCCGAAATCTCCTGGTCAATCGCCCATGACACACCAAATTTTCGAACAATTTTTACCCAACCAACCATATCCTCGTTATGGCACATATGTATATATATATATATACTGCTATACATCACTATATCCCATAAAAAGATCCCATTAATCCCAAAAAAACGTCACTATTTTTTTGACCAGAATGATCCCATTCATCCACACCAAATCCCCATTGCTGGTTGAATACTCCCATTAAATCCCTCTTTTTCTTGCAAAAAAAATATCATTCTACCAACATTTGGGTGAAATCCCCCATGAAAATATCGAAAAATGGTGAAATCATGCAGGATGGTTTATAAAAAAACAGGAAATAATCCCCAACTAGTTCGTGAAATATCATATATAAGCTATATCTATCATAAACCACCAGTTATAAGTTGGTTTATAAACCCCATTAACTAACCATAGTTGTCTAGTTCGTTATATCTATCATAAACCATAGAATTCAGCCGCTTATGTTCACCAACGGTTCACGCTTTCGCTCGACTGGGGGCGCCATCCTTTTTTTGGAATTCCCATCGTTTTTTTTCCATGCCCAATGGGAATTCAGCCCATTTTGTTCTCCCCATCCGGCTGAAATCACCATATCCCAGTCCCATCCCAGCTGCATCGTACTCCGCACCCGAAATGCCGCAGTTGTTGAGGTTGTTGGCCGTCAACTGGCTGCCCTCCTTCTCGAACTCCACGCCATCGCACTGCCCGGCCAAAGGTCCAATGGCCTGGAAGAGATGGGATTTTTGGTCGGATTTCTGGTGGATCTGTGGTGTGTTTATGGTGGGTTTTTCTGGTGGATTTGTGGTGAATTGGATGGTGAATGGGACTGATGATGAGTTCGATGGTGGTTGGTGATGTTTGGAATCTATTTTCGATTGGATGTAGGGGGGACAGGTACAGTCAGTTATGTTTTGGTTCTCTCCAAAAAGAATGGTGGTTGCAGCGGCATCTTTGTTGGTTTTGGACTAATGTCCTTTTTGGATTCAATACGAACTAAACAACAAACATGGGGACACCACCAAAGCCAAGTTCGGGGAATATCAACCAATCTGGGACATAAATGGGTTTGTTTGCCAACCAGTGATGTGTATGTTTCCTGGGATCATATTTAAGCATTTCAAGCCCCATCTATTTTGAGGGAGTTGTTGTGGATAATTAATTACAAATCATATCCTCTTGTCAAGAACAGACAAGTCAGTTTTGTACTATGCCATGCACCTAATATCCCATCAAAGATTCCCTTATCAACCATCAATTAATATGTGGCCATTGATTTCTTTGCACCTATTTCTCAGCTGGATGATGATTTTCCCAGCGAACCACACCGCCATAGTTCGTGGATTTCCCAACTTGCCATATTTGATGACACCGGAGGGTATATCCATTAGTATTCCATCAATATTCCATCAATATTCAATTGTATTCCCATTGTATACATATATATATATATGATGTATCCCCATGATAATCCCATTGGGTACCTCAACATCACCATTTGAAACAAAACAACATCACTACGACCGGACCAGTCGTGTCGCCTGCATGTCCAGGGATCCCGTGGTGCCATCGGAGTTGGTGACTTTGACCTTAAAGGTTTCCACCAAGAGCTGCCCCTCGTAGCACACGATGCCGCTGGGCAAGGGTCCCTCGCCACAGTCTTGCAGAGCTGCCTGGGCTAAGATAACAAGATCACTGAAGCTGGAAAACCAGCTGGAAAATGGTGGTTTTTGATGGGATTTAATGGGAGTTACCCTCTGATAAACAAATATAGCTATTGAAAATGGCCATAGAAATAGTTGATTTACCCAGCTATAACATGGTGATTTTTCCAGTTCGCTATGTTGAATTACCAGAGGGTAATGTAGCATGTTTTGTCACTTGTCACACGTAACGTCGGGCCACAAAACGTAACATAGCATAATGTAAGTAGTGCAGTGAACTGTAATTCATCTAGGTCATCCCTCCTATCCATCTATCCATCCATCCATCCATCGATGTCTATATAGATTAGAGATCTATGATGCACATAGACTATATACACATCGATTCTTCTCTTATTCCATCTTCCCATCTATATCCAGATTTCGATCCACCACCATAATGATGTTTCGTATCCCACTTGGTTATATAGTTTGCTGCTTAAATACCCACAGGGTGGTACCCCCCCAGGTATTTTTGTCGCTTTACAATCCCCATTGATTAGTTTGATATAACACCCCAAACTAAGCGCTGAGAAAAACCACCCTGGAAAAACCGTCAGTGGTCCATTCCTTCCCAGATCTATCCCCATTTCATCCCATTCCATCATTTAAATCAGCCCTAAATCACATTCCATTTGGTGAAATCACCATCACCACATTCCATCAAAAATCTCCGAACATTTCTGATGACTTTCCAAAAAAAAAACCATCCCATCGCTATCATCCCCTCGCTCCACGGCACTGAGACTTCTCCCTGCATCTCCTGCGCCAGCAACGCTACGCCGTGGTGGGGCGATGGCATCTGCACGAAGCTGGCACAGCTGCCGCGCGCCAAAGTCACGTCCAGGGCCATGGGTTTGAGGATCTGCCCGGGCGAACAATTTCCGGGTATCTGTGGGGAAAATGGTCGGCAAACATGGGCATTTTTAGCTGCAAAAACAGGGCTATTTGATGAGCAACAAGGAATATAATGGAATATATTTGCCAGCAAAATCCCAAGAAGATGGTGATTTGACCTGCAAATCTTGAGATTTTTTTCATCAGCAAGTGAGGATATACGGGATATTTTCTAGGGGATAAGTGACCAATAAGGAGCAAACAGGGATTAACCCAAGTATTGGGATTGAAGAAATATGTGGATCAAATACACACGATGTCGGAATTTCAAGAATCACGTGAGTTTTACTCCACAAAATAAGGGGTTGTAAACCAGCAAAATGGGTATGTTTCATCGGCAAAATGTGGGATACAATCTGAAAAAATGTCGAGTCACTACAGCCTAATCATGTTTGGATTGCACCTGAAATCAGAATCCGTTTCCATTTTTGGTTGACTAATCAACAAATTGTGGTTGGTGCCATTTGGCAAAAAACCTGTGTGTCTTTTCTCCTGTCATGTTGCAGCGGGATGTAACGGAGACAACCAACTTAAGTGGATCTTTCATAGGAACAGAAGGAAACAACGGGGATATCACGAACAAAGCTAGACCAAGGAAACGCATGGAAAAAGAGTCGGTGTCATATTTGTTGCAGGGATAGGACAAGTGCTTTTCATGTAAGTGATGCACATGCTATTCGTACATGATCGTAAACCATGATCATACCTTGACATAATCGTAGCATACACATGCCAGTGCGTAATACCTTATACAGAAGCATTTAAAATACATGTCATGTATACATATGGGGTGGTTTCAAAACTGGGACCCAAAAAAACTATGGTCTATCACCATCTTTGTCATTGAAATGGCCATTTGGGTAACTCTCACCCTTTCCTAAACCCTGGGATGCGCTAGTGAAAACTTGGAAACCGGTGCACCTGTACAACGAACTGATCCTGGTCGGAACAGTACTTGACCTTGGGGCAACTGACAAAAGCGAAGAGTGAAACTCTAACAGCTTCCTGAAAGTCAAAACCCACACATCTCAAGACACTTCACCCCTGAAAACCGGGAAAACCCATGGAAAACCCATGGAAACACTTCATCCCATCCCATCCCATCCCAGGGACGTCGTACTCTGCGCCCTGGATGCCACAGGTGCTCAGGTCCTTAGCAGTGACCTGCTGTCCACTGATCTCAAAATCCACGCCGTCGCACTTGCCCGCGATGGGCCCAACGGCCTGAGCCCAGGAGGAAGGCCCAGCCAGGCCCCGACCATGGCAACACATGGTGACCACCACGGGGTGACCATGGTGAACTCCTGATTTTCGGTGCCAGGAGCTACCCCAACCATGATTTACGGCACCTGCATGTCCATGGCGCCGCTCTGGCCCTTGCTGTTCAGCACCTTGACCTGGACATCAAAACTTTCTGGTCGAAAATGATGGATCACTTCGTCCTTTTTCATTTCTTCATGCCATTTTCTGGATGCCATATGTGATATAATTGATACTGTTTGAAATGCTCCGATACTGTTTGATATGGTTTGATGATGCTTTGACATCGTGAAATCCGGTGAAATCCTGCGCAGAAAATCCCTGCTTTTAGTGGGCTAACCTGGGTTACCCTCTGGTATAGCTATTGAAAATGGCCATTTATAGTGGATTTACCCATTGAAAATGGTGATTTTCCATAGTTATGTTAGTTTACCAGGGGGTAACCTGTTTTTGGGAAGGTCCATGATTTTTTTGAGCCATTGTCCCACCTTAAAGGTCTCTACCAACAACTGGCCCTGATAGCAAAGATCCGCCCCTGAGGGCAAAATCCCCGAGCCAGTGCAGGCCTCGCCAAAAACTGGGGCGAAGAATCATCAATTGTTGTGGATTTGGGTACCCTCTGGTAAACTTTCACATAGCGAACTGGAAAATCACCATGTTATAGCTGGGAAAATCAACTATAAATGGGCCATTTTCAATAGCTATGTTAAATTACCAGAGGGTACTACGGGTGCTTTTCACACATTTGAGTGCTCCTATCTCCAAATAGATGAGGAGTAATCCATCCATTTTGGGTGGAGGTGTTGCAGATGATGCCGACATGTCAAGAGTCATTAACCAGGCTCAAGGCAACTTGAAACAGATTCAACGTTTGCCTGTGAGTCACCACGGCGAGGTATGGCTCAAAATAGGGTACCCTATGGGCCAAAAAACTCACAAATTTCATCAGGGGCAAAGGATTCTGATCAACGACAGGGAACAAGCGCCAGGAATTGCCCAAGGATGGGATGGATGGGATTTATCCCAGAATATCCCAGAATGGCAACTTAAAATTGGACAATTGCCCTCTAAACATTGAGGGATTCTTGGGTGGTCGAAATTTTTGACCTCTTCGAAACGCCATGTTTGACAGTCGATACCTGAGAGTTGGTTTTGTATCAACCAAATATTTCTTCCGGTAACCAAATATCAAGCCTCATTGGATCATCTATATACTTATATACAGATCTCACATATTGTACCTCCAAAAAAAGGATGAATAACTTGGATTTCCCATTAAATTAGTAGTATATCACCAATTATGTCAAAGATCTTCCCATGGTCTTCCTTCGGAGGTTTTCCCCATCCGTCCCCGAAAAAGCGGTACCGCGGTACCGGGCCTCCGCCGAGGCGGCCAATTTCCTGCCCTTCATTTGCAGTGCCTTGCAGCTCCGAGGCCAAAGAGTTTTGTTTTGGGTTGGTGATTGATATAGCTATGAGTCAACAAAAACACATGCCCAATTTTGTTGGAATACCTCTATATAGACATATATATATATATATTAATTATATATATATATGTATGTATGTATATATATATGTATATATATATATATGTATATATATATGTATATATATATGTATATATATATGTATATATATATATTTGTATATATGTATATATATATATATTTGTATATATGTATATATATATATATTTATCCAATTTTTGACCATCTCCGTACTTCTTGGTTCGCTGGATCCCAGCCCATTCACTTCCCACACGAAGCACTTTTCGCCTGTAGAGAACACTTTTCGCCTTCCACAGCGCACTCATCCTGTCATGGCTTGCGGTTCCCAGTAGATTCAGTGGGCTGATTCTCTTAGAATTACCGAAATTTACATATACATTATATATATACATATATCCACACATGTATGGTATATCTATATTACCAACCAGACTACACACACATGTACATATGTATATATTATATATTATATATACACATACATGTGCACTACTCCTTCAGATCGAATAGAGGGTTTCCTGCCATTCTCCCCTTGGACCTATCTAGTGCCGCTGGCTGCCATAAACCTACCATGGCTGGGGAGGGTGGCATAGCCACCCATAAAAGTGGTGATTTTGGAGATGGTGATTTTGGCTGGCTGGGTGGCAACCACAATAAATCGGATTCTGACCATTTTCCGAAAAAAACACTTCGATTGGAACATTTGCAAGATACGACTGTCTGAAAATACGATACTCAATTTGATGGTTGATCACCATTTTCCCCAATCAAATAGCCAGAAATGGCCATTTGGAGGATACCCTGTTTTCAGACAAATCCAGATAGACCTCCAAGTTCACTTGGTTTGTCTATGAATACTACAGTTATCTATATAGCTATACCAATTTACCCTTATTGGAGTTCTGTTCACCAACTTCGCCATACATCAGCAAACTCCCATTAAATCATTTTCCAGGCAGTCCACCGTCCTTGATAGCCCCATACATCTATGTGGAATACATATGTATGTATGTATATATATATAATATAATATAATATAATATAATATAAAAAAAATAATATAAATAAATAAATAAATATATATATATGTATATATATATATGTATATATATATATATATATATGTGCAGCAACCCTCAAAAAAATGGAAAAGCCAATCCGCTCTCTTTTCGGCTTAATATATCATATAATACACATACAGTATAGTATACATATTATAATACAAACCAAACATGTTTTTCATGGAGAGGTGGCCCTCGAACAAAGCCAGGCTCACATCCAGCAACTGAAGGTCCACCTGGCTGCGGAGCTTTTTGCATAGCCCATGGATGTGGAAATGGCATTTGTAATAGCAATTTAGTATACTAAACATAGTTTATATAGTTTGTATAGTATTTATGGCAAAGTTCAAAAAAAGTTCTCTATAAAATACTTAATATTTAGCACATGCCCAAGTTGAATACATTACGTTTAGCAATGCATACTTATACTGTATATATGTATATATGTATATATGTATATATGTATATATGTATATATGTATATATGTATATATGTATAAATGTATAAATGTATAAATGTATATATGTATATATGTATATATGTATATATGTATATATGTATATATGTATATATGTATATGGACAGCATATTTAGATATCTTGTCTCTCATAGATCAAGTACAAGGAATTGCGCCATGGCACTGGGTGAAGAAATTCTGTGATTTCCCCAAGAAACAGCACAGAAACATGGATTGAATATTCTTACATTGGATGATGAGAAATCCCTTGTTGTTGTGGCCTTTCAGAAAAAAAAGGTGAACTCCTGACTGGTTCCACAGCGCCTCAGCGATGCTGAGGGACAAAAACGTGCAAAGTATCAGCCTGCGATGCTGGATCAAGAGAACTGGGAGCTCAGAGCGAAGAATCCGCTGGAAATTTCGTTTGCAAAACAGATTTCCAGCACCTGCTGAACAAAAAGGAATATGAATCCTAAGTGTCCTAAGTCCATCTGATGATGTAAATTACAAGATGTATCAACATTTCTGTGCAACAAATCTTTGTTTTTGTGAAATCCGCTGGAAAAAGTAGCTGCAGCCGTTGAAATGGCGGAGAACAGTTCTCCCGATCTCCGCAGATTCCATCGTAGACAAATCCAGAAAAGTGCCAACATTTATACCCTCTGGTAAACTAACATAACTATGGAAAATCACCATTTTCAATGGGAAAACTCACTATAAATGGCCATTTTCAATAGCAAACTGTTAGTTTACCAGAGGGTAAATAATTTAAGAGACCTCTACATTTACATAGTTTTTCCGTTACATTGATTTCCCCGAACTGGATTTTTAGGGAAAATCTGTAAGAAACCTCTACATTTACTGGAAAAACGCAATGCTTTCCTGCAGATTTTCAATATATCTCCCCTTGTAACCATCACATTCTCATGATAGTATCATTCTATCAATTATATCCCATTATCTCACCATCTGGATGGTGGTATACCTACCCCTCTGAAAAATGATGGAGTTCGTCAGTTGGAATGATGACATTCCCAATATATGGAAAAATAAAAAGTCATGTTCCAAACCACCAACCAGCCATTGTATCCCCATTTATAGATGGCTTCTCCATGCTTTTCCACATCAAAATACCAGCGCCTTGCCAGCGACATGGACATGAAACGCTTTTGATCGTGGCCTTGGTGGCTGGAGCTGACTTGGGGATGGCTGGAAATAGCTTGTCCATATGGAAGATTTATAGATATCTATATTTTACACACATCTGAAATACATTTCATGGATTATCATGGATTACTCATGCATTCTTATTCATGGCTTGACACTTGATGACACTTGATTCTGACATATTCTGACATTTTAGACCATCTCATCCATCTCCTATCTTCTGTAGACTATCTCATATTTGTGGTACATAGACCATATTGATGGCTACCGAAAAAGTTGGCTTCGGTCCTCTGAAAAGTTGGGGCAACATTCGTTGCAAACATGCAACACATGTTGGATACTTTCATGAAATTACGGTATAATCATGTATTCTAATAATTTTCATGTAAACTAATCATTTATTTACATCTTTACAATCAAGGATCATGATATAGAATATAGTGTTATTATGGTGTTATTATTCTATAATCATATCATAACACTAGGTCATCATCACCATAGACCGTCTCCCAACATGGGATCCCAAGTCCTTCGGGAAGTGGGGCCTCGGACCAACAAAATGGTGGTCCAACAAAAGGTTGCTGGAGCCAATGCAGTAGATCCAGCGGATTGTTGATCCAGAACTCAGAAACAAAACCTTAGGTGGTGAAGAACTCAGAAAACTCGAAAAATGTTGGTGAAAAAAGTGATGTCACTTAAACTTTTTAAGTTGGTTTTTTGTTGATAGATATGTCTATGGTTGGTTTTACACACCAACTTCGAACTGGCCCTCCTTGTAATGCGGCTAAACCAAATGATAAACTCAACTTGGAACTGTTTATCAACATCTTCACAAGACTGTATGGTAGGCTCATCATTGGCTTTGCCACTTGAAAAAACGGGTCACTTATCTCTGGCAAACTGATGTCAACACTCTGTCTGGCGATGCTGTTTACCTAGTTTTATCTTGAACTGTTGTGAAAAAATATCCCAGGAAAATGCTAGTTTTTATGCTCTCATGCGAGGATTCATATCCTCATCTTCATTGTCTTCTAATGAATGTCTACATCTAGGTGACTCCTATAGTTGTTGTTGGCATGCTAGTTACATGGTCGCAGCAAGCCAAGCTTTATGGGCCAACCTCCTTCTGCTGGTGAAAATAAAAACATCTCAGTTTTAATATGTGCAAATCCTCTGATCAAATTCAAACACATTAGGAAGTGCACCAAAAAACATTTGAAATGGAATTCAACTAATTTAACATGATTCAACCCATGAACATCGCTCAACTCCATCTCCATCCCCAAACTCAGCTCCTTTTGCCGCGCGCTCCGCAGATTTCGCACGCGGTTTCGCTCCCGCTTGCACCGCGGGCACGGAACGGCCGGACAACTTCAAAAGTTCGGACCTGGCTGGAACATCCACCATTTAGATGATGATCCCAGCTAGAAACCGTTCCATTTTTTTGGTGGATTTTCCAGGGATTTTCCACGTTTGATTTTTGGTAACCCCAAATGCATGCATGTTGGGAGTTGTTGTTCGATGTGCTCAACATGGGATAGTTCATTCTTGGGCTTCTTGACTTATTTTCCCCATGAAATCCTTCCAATGTTGATAAAACAATGCGATAAACCATCCCAATTTCACCATTTTTATAGGTGGTATGTTTACCATTCCCAGTCATGGGTGGTTTATGACATTGTTTTATCCACATTACTATGGGAATTGGGTATTATAAACAATAAATTGTTGATTGTAAGCCATCAATCCTACATTTGTATAATGAACCATTAATTACCATATTCAAGCCATTAATATCTAGTTAGCGGGGATTATATAAACCACTTGATGTAGTCATTACTGGTAGTTAGTGGGGATTAAATATGAATTTACCATAAAACATAGGAATGTTTCATGGTCAGATCACCCCTTGATCCAGACACTGCCCTCACCGGACCTTCGCTGTGGGCTGAATTCGCTGAAGGTTTGCAAGACTGCTGACCTATGCAGCGACGCATCAAGTTGGTCATAGTCAACCATGAATAAGATATAGTTGATATCTGGTTGGTGGTTGACCTACCCCTCTGAAAAATATGAAAGTCCAGTTGGGGTTACTCTGCCCAATATATGGAAAAATAAAATTCATGTTCCAAACCACCAGCCAGATATTAATTGATATAACTGGAGATGTATAGCCAGGAAACCATGAAAACTATATTTGCATAGGTAGAACTCCAAGGTAATAGGATATAACTATAGATATAACTTAACTGATATAACCAACCATTACATAATAGGATGAGGGTAGAACAATATCGACAGCATCAGCAACATGACTGGTTCTGCTGGATTGTTTGATGGTCAAGTCATCATTAGATCCCATCAACCATGTTCATTACGCTTGGTTTTAAAACCCAATTCTTTTCATTTTTGGTGGTGATATCCTACATAACGATTGAAAAACATATAATGATGATAATAAGGATACGCATGATGATAGTACGATTGCTTCAACACCTCATAAACCATGTCGGAAAAAGGCCATTCTTATCATTCCGTCATGCTACTGATAATCAATGGATTGGTTTAACGGAACATTTACCGGAAAACCCCAGATTCAATAGGAAAATCGATGGTTTCCCGTTTAGATTTTCCCTTACAACCGCTATAAAGCCCATGAATTGATGATCTCGCCACCTTCGCGGTTCACGGCAAGCATACCAATCGAAGTGCTGCGGGCTTGGTCCTGCGGAAAGCAGTGATGGATTCATGGAAAATAACCATTTATAGTTGATTCACCCATCAAAAATGGTGATTTTCCATAGTTATGTAAACGTTTACCAGAGGGTACTGTGGATGGTTGCGAACTCCGAATCACCAGTTGATACATGGTAAACATCCCATGATTTTCTTCTGTCAACCATCCTTTTGGTGGTGCAGGATTTCGCTCCTGCCAGCGCCATGCGTTGCAACGCCGCCAGGCCTTCTTTGGGCTTGCTGGGATCCTTGCGCCAGGCCTGGTTAACACCCAGCAATGCCTGGTGGAAAAATGGTGACTTAACTGGCAAAAATGGTGACTTAGTGGAATTTAATGGTGATTAATGTGAATCTATTGGTGATTAACATTGATTAAGCAACAAAAATGGTGATTTAACTAGCAAATATGGTGATTGAACCAACAAAACATATATTTTTTCTTGGTTTTTCTTGGTTTAGGTAGCTGTCAACCAAGAAAACATATGTTTTTTGTATAGATTTCCTGAACAACTATGGGAAAATGATGGTTTATCTCATGGCGGGGATTTAAGCAATCAACAATGCTGGGATTTCTTGGGATTGGAGATTTCATGGCGTCGTAATGGGAATATCAATGGATTCAATGCCTCTGGTGTCATCAAAGATGGCAATGGAAAACCCTCTACATTACCCTCTGGTAAACGTTTACATAACTATGGAAAATCAGCATGTTTAATGGGTAAATCAACTATTTCTATGGCCATTTTCAATAGCTACGTTAAATTACCAGAGGGTAAAATACATGGAGGTTTAGTTTGCTGGGAACATCATCGAACTCGATTTTCCACATTGCCATGTTTGATTACCAACGGGTACTTTCGCCAGCTTTTTGGGAGACAGCCAAGCGATTTTTGTTGCTTCAGGTTCATTGTTCATGCTCAAATCTCTCCAGTAAACTAACATAGCTATGGAACATCCCTATTTTATGGTATATATCATGGAATTATAATAGGTAAAACATCTATAAATCATCTATTTCTATGGTCCATCTTCCATTTATAGCTTTACCTTAAAAATCACCATGGTCATTTTCCATCGCTTGTGGTTGGCCTCCAAAGTTGCCAGCACTGCTTCGTGCCTCGTCTCCTAGGGCCATAGCAGTTTTAACACGATTTTTCGCGGGGAAAGAACGGAAAGAACCCAGCGAATTTTTGAGGGCTCTGGGCTCGCCAAAATGGGGGACTTTCCCGCAACAAGAAGGACTTTCCTTCGCGCCTCAAGCACCAAAGGGTGATGGACTCGTTACTCGTTTTCAACATCAACCAACAAAAAAAGGTGACATCATGGGGAGATTCATAAAATGGGAATATCATGTATCCGGCCTGGGAATATCATAGGAAAACCATAGGAAAATGGTGGTTTAATGGGATTTAATGGGATTTAATGGCACTTGACCTCTGGTAAACATACAAAAAACTATGGAACATCATGGAACATCCACCCATTTATAGCTGGGTAAATCAACTATTTCTATGGCAATTTTCAATAGCAAACTGTTAGTTTACCAGAGGGTAACTCCCATTAAATCCCATTAAACCACCATTTTCCTATGGTTTTCCTATGGTATTCATGGGGTTTATGAACCAAACCATCACTGGTGGTCCCATCCTGGATATCTTTGTTCGATCACCTCTTTGATCCCCCGGTACCTCCGTCATCCCATGTGATAACCTAGGGGACTTGCTAGGCTTATGAAAACGACGGTTTCTGAGTGGGATGATCCGATGATCCTCCAATTTTTCATCATTGATATATCATTTCCTATATGGCATATGGGGAATGATCATCCACGAACTTACCACTATTGTACCCACCAGAAAAATGTCTGTCGGTTTATAAACCTCATAAACTCGTTCGATATCTCTACCATAAACCCAACCATTCTATATGAGTTAAACTACCAGTGAAATACCATCAACGATCAACACCGTGTATATTGTTGGTTTATAAACCAGTCATTCCCGGGTTTAGGAGGAGCTCGGCATACCACCAATTCCAAGCCCGAGGGTTTATAAACCTTAAAGATTGATAACACCAATGATAAATATGATTATTGATAATCATATCCAATGGTTTAGCTTAGTTTCTTCGAACACCAACTCAGCGACGATCTTTTTCGCTGGATCGCTTAGGTCGGCACTGTTAAGATCTCATCCAGCTCTGCATGCCACTTGGGAGCCGGCATAGTGGCCAGATACCATAGGGATTCGCTGTCGATTTGTTTGGATTCAACGAAGAAAACATGGGGGTTCCAATCTCCCAATACTGAACGAGTTGCCAACCATATTGAACGACAAGTCTTGGTGATCTTCCTGTTTTGTTTCTAGGTTTCCCAATAATGGAGATACATCTGATGAACAAAAGCCATGGGATTCCAACCGGCTTTTGAGCCAAGGACATGGCATCAAGGATTTTGGCCACGGGAAACATGGAGACCGGAAGTAGGTTCAGGATGGCTTCGAAATGGTGTATCCATATGTATCCATGTAAAAAATGAAGTGGGTCAGACCAAATAGAAACTCCCCATCTATCAATGATTTTCCATTCAATTCCGCATTATTTGGGGGATTTCCTCTTGCCAAAGTCATCCAACTTCGTTACTGTGTTGGCCATTCATCGTTTGGCGATCAAGTTTCATTCACCTCGGTTCATCCTCAGCGCCCATCCTATACGGAGGTTTCCGAAAATAGGGCTACCCCCAGTTCTCATCCCATTTTCGATGGTTTATACCACCCATTTACGGTGAATTTGGGAATCGTGAAAAATTATTGTTTTAACCACATTATTCATAGGATTCTCCATGAAATAAACCAGCCAGCTATTGGGGATCCCCCATGACTATATGGAACCCATATCCAAAAAAAACCGGTCAAAACACAGACCCCCAACCCAGCCCAAAACCGCCGCGGTGTGGACCTACTTTCCTCCAGACCCTGTGCGGTGCTCGACTCAGCGCCCGTTGGAGGCTCGGTTCGGCTGGGTTCGGCACCGGGATTGGATCGGCGCTGCTGGGCGAAAGCTCCAGGATCTCCAAAGTCACTGGGGTACTCTGCATAGATGAACTAGTCATCAGTGGTGAAAAAAGATAAGAACTCCATATGTTTTGTTAGATACTGGTTAATAATGGTTTTTTGATGGTTAACCAATATCTATATGATTTTGATGGTTATGACCATGATGAAATTGATCCAAGTGGTCCGCAATTGTGGTCCTGAATGGTTCACGAAAAGCCATCGATCACAGCAGAAAGTCATGGTATGCCCTCAACTGGGTGTGTCTCCAGCAATGGATTCTTACATCATCATGATTGTGGCTTCAGAATCTGGTCACTTCAACATTCGAACCAGCAGACCAAATGCTTTCTTGCTTTCTTGCTTTTATATGCTTTTATCCCTAAATAGTTCTCGACTACATATTCGATTTTTTTCTACTAGTCAAGTACAAGACTTGTTGGTGACATCCCTGCTCTTTGCTGGTCTCCTGAATCTTCGCTTCGATCAAAGACTCATGGCTTCCCACCTTTCTCGGTCACACGATGACGACGCACCCCATCGGTCAACACACCCAGTCATTTGGCCCTAAAATCTCAGTCCGAAGGCTGCCTTAGCAATGGCTGAACTTCACTGAAAGAAGTGGGGATATGATAACATCAGGAGTAAAATGGGGTTAGAACATTAACAATTTCACGGAAATATGTAAATATACATAGTGCATGCGATATCATGGTTTATATACTTTATGGACATTTCGTTTTATTGGATATCAACAAGAACAGGTTTTTACCGTCAAGACTGGTATTGACAACTGGAATAATGGGGACTGAGAAGTCACCTCTTCTCCGTATTGGAGAATGGGAGGATTTATCCCCAATTTATGTTGCCATCTTAAGGGAAACATATGGGAAATTAATGGTGGACTATGTAATTTTGGGGTAATTGCACAAGGTCTTGATCGTTAGCTGGTTGAATCCGATTACCCCTATTCTGAATAGTTGGCTTCTGTTGGCTTTGCATCTCCTTTATCCACAAGGAAATGGTGACTTGGTTGGTTCCCATCTTGATCACATCCCATCAACACAACAGTTCTTGTTGGTTAGATCACCATATCTCTTAAGTATATCCCACTAATCCCTCAAAAAAAATGTTTGCTTTTCCACTGCTTAATCACGATGATTCAATGATTCAATCTCCTTACGGAGCCATGAAATGGTAGCCATTATATTTACATGTTCCACCAATTGTCATTCAATCACGATCAAATCCTAAATTTCACGATCACAAAATTCATTTGAGCAGTGTTCAGAACCGTGTGTTGTCCATTTATACTTTATGCTGGTTGTTTGAGCACTGAATTCCCATGGATTGTGATACCCAATATATTGCTTAGTATTCCCGAACTAATCGTCAACCCGGGTGTTGAACCCTGCTCATTTCATCAACTTCTTCGCTGGTCAGTAGATATTCCTATAAAGATGAACGGATTTTCCACTACGCATCCAGTTGGTTGACGCAGAGTTGTGCTTAATCTTCAACATAGTTTCCCATAGTTGGGAATCATACTATGATATGATTGTGTAGATGACCATGAGATTACCCTCTGGTAAACTAACATAGCTATGGAAAATCACAATTTTTAATTGGACAATCCACTATTTCTATGGCCATTTTCAATAGCTTTTTGTATGTTTACCAGAGGGTAACAGACGATTAATCATAGATAAACCATTAAGGATGAATCATCTATGTTGACCGCAAGTTGTTGTGCTAATTTTTTCAATGACTACAGATGATGATGCCATGGTTTCCCATTATCATCCCAACTTTTCTTCATCTTTAACAGGATCATCCCCCAAAAAACCATAAATGGTCGATGATTTTCCCGTAGTTGTTCCATTCATAGCTATTCTTCAATGGGTTTTCCCATGACTTTCCAAGGATTTTTGAATTTCAGGATGTTCCGAATGATTTCCACTGAACAAATCGCTAGACATATATATATATACTATCCCAAAATAGATATACCAGGAGTTTCCCATATATATATACTATCCCAAAATAGATATACCAGGAGTTTCCCATATATATATACTATCCCAAAATAGATATACCAGGAGTTTCCCATATATATATACTATCCCAAAATAGATATACCAGGAGTTTCCCATATATATATATATACTATCCCAAAATAGATATACCAGGAGTTTCCCATATATAT
>CAMXCT020004508.1:0-2500 GCA_947184155.2 Cladocopium goreaui
ATGAAAAATAAGCCCATAATAATTTTAACCATAGGTTTGTCCAACCAAAGAATTTTATAAATGCTTCAGAATCCATGGATTCCCAAAAAAGACGAAGCGGAATTTGTCCCAGTGACTGGACTGGCCCATGGGCTGCGGCGAGACCTTGCCGTCGAAGGGACGAACATGGCGATTTTTAGCGCAAAAAAATTGGGATTCTGTGGTCAAATTGAAGTTTTTGACGGTTAACGATTTATCAATTTCTTAGAATTATCATGAATTATCATCATGAATTATCATGAATGACCTTTGTCAAATTGAAGTGCTATTGAAGCTTAACGATTGGATAAGTGTGATCTGTAGGGATCTCGCAAACAAGAAAGATCAAGAAGTGGCCAGAGAAAGGAAGACTGGAACTGTCTATTTTGTTCTTAGGGATGGTTTTCTCTGAGAACCGCCCGCGGTTCTAAAATGTTCTAACTATGGGCCATGGGAACTAGGCAAGCACCTGCAACAGAGCCATGAAAGACACTTAACTCTGCCGTGTCCCCCAACAAAAACATGTTGGCATGTTCCACCAAAACAACCTTTCAACCGGCCAAATGATCTTCCAATTCTCACAAAGCCATATCTACACCTGATTGGTGGTTCAACCATCTTGAAAAATATTAGTCATTGGGAAGGACTATCCCATATAGTGTAGAAAATAAAAAATGTTTGATACCACCAACCAGACACCACGTGTTCAGTGATATTTGTCTGATTTTTTCCACACCAGAGATCTTTTTGTCCTCACATGTTCCCGTGGCAACTCTTCCACCCAGTTTATGAATGTTTATCCCCCCCAAAGTCCAACAGTGTAAACGTGTGTCCAATTTATCCCCTGGCATGTTCTGCCCAAAATTTACCCATTTATATCCATTTATCATTATTTCTCCCAGAAATGTCCAAGTTAACAGCCCTTTCTCCAGTTTGTTCCAAGTCACATAGTTCTTCCTGCTGATTTGGGACTCAACGGGCTACAGGGACTGCAAATGCTGGCTGGGCTGGGCGGCGGAGCGAGCCCTGGAGGTGGACGGAAGGGCAGCGCGAGGCTGTTGCCGCTGGAGCTAAGAACCAACCTGTGCTGGCCAGGCGCCCCAGGTGCCCCAGCCCGGAAGGGGATGGATCTTTGACTTGAACCGTGATCCTTGGTGAAACTAAGGATTCAAGAATTGGAAGAATATATTGGTGAAAGATATGAAACAACTGATCTTGTTTCAACTAGTTTGTTGTTTAACAATATCTCTTTGGGGCTTAAAGGATGAAGGAAATACCTCCAAAAATTAATTTCGAGCTAGCAGCTTCTAGCCCCCCTTGGAAAGGAAGAACCAGGCTGGTTTTCAAGGATCTGGCAAAGGGTAACATTCAATCTGTGCTGATCCGGCCAGCTCTCATGGTTGTTGTTTGGTTTCATGCTTCCTTGGAGGTTTCCGTTTCCACGGGGAATCCCAACAAATCATCCATGTTTCCCGGGATTTTCCATTACAAACCATCTATTTCTTGGGGTACCCCCATGACTATGGAAACCTCAGTTTCTATACAGCAAGACATGAGCCACGTTGCTGATGAACATTCCGATCAACCGGGCGGTGGTTGACGAGTTGAGTTTGTTGGTGGGTCCTGGTCAAACTCACATGATTTTCCAACCTCGATTTTTCGTGAGTTCCCAGCCAGGGAACTGATTACCGGTATACAGCCTGGTTTGTTGAATGAATTGGTTGAACTAAGTACGTGAATTATATAGTTGACAGTGAAAATACTAAAAACATGATTAGACACATGGTAAACAATGCACTTTGGGGTCTACAGTCTCTGGCTCAGGAAGATGTTCACAAGGTTAACTATGTTTTATATGATTTTTGGTGATATACTTGCAAGGTGTTTTCCAGTTTGGAGACCAAAAGGTGCTTGAAGCAGCAAAAGGTGAGAGAATTCACCAAATGGGGAGTCATAGTTGTTTTCTTGTTAGCTCAGTTGGTTGAACGAAGTAGATTGAAGTAGATTAACAATGGTTTTATCAAATTTCACGAGCTCCTGGGATTTTGTGATTTTTAGGGAATATTTTATATCAAGGTCAGTGAAAGTTGATAGATGGTTTTTCCGATGATTTGTGGTAATGGGGGTATATTAACTGGTATAGTGACTGGATCATTTGGGTCAGCTTCAGCTGATCAGAAGTCTCCGTCCCAGGACTGGCTGGTTAAGAGCGGACTCCCGAACTAGTCATCAACCAAGGGGTGTTTTCAACACATCAATGGGTCAAAACTGGGTACCCTCTGGTAACCTGGCAAACAAACATAGCTATTTGAAATGGCAATTTATAGTTGATTTACCCATTAAAAATGGTGATTTTCCATAGTTATGTTAGTTTACCAGAGGGTACCCCCATATTGGATGGTATGACTTGGATTTAAGGAACCCCAAAAAAATAACACATATCCCTTAAGATCAATTCCCTTAAGAGGAATGGATTTCCCCT
>CAMXCT020004508.1:7500-20000 GCA_947184155.2 Cladocopium goreaui
TGGCTCCGGGTTATTGAGGGTTGGTTTGCGGTTTATTTGAACTTGGTTTTTATTTTTAGGGTTCGTTTAGGGGTTATTTAGGGTCGGTGTATGAGTTGTTTTAGGGTTATGTTTGGTTTATTTAGGGTCAATTTAAAGTCTATTGATGGGTGGTTTAGAGTCGATTAAGGTTTGTTTTGGGGTTATTTAAGGGCTTTAGTGTCTAATTACGGCTGCTTTAGAGAGACTAGAGGATCGGGAGATTCAAACACCACAAGACTTGACAAGGGGGAAAACACTGCACCAGCGCAGGAAATATGATGTTTTTCTGTTGATCCCTTGAATATGGTCTCATTGATGCCTCAAAACAAATATGTTTTGATGCATGTTTAAAACAAATGAACCCCATGCCATCTTAACAGCTTTTAAATGGAGGGTTCAACCATAAACCACGTCACCACACACTCTTTGGATAGATGTTTTCAGATGATTGGAAAGCTGGAAAAAGTTGCGGTTGAAATTCTTCAAAACAAGAAACTATGAGGACTCAACTAGCCTATATCAATGGATTGGTTTGAGGGAAAATCTTAACCGGAAACCACAGATTTTCCCATTTTTCATATGGGGCTTTCCTGCAAAACTTTCCCTTGAACCAATCAACTAACCTATACTAACCATCAATTACCAATCCATGATGTGCATCAACGAGGTCTTTCTGTATCGATGATCAAGGCTTTTTTGTGCACAAAATGTCCCATCAAATGTTCCAAACATGTGGATGGTTGCGAAATCCAAATCACCAGGCAGGGTAACCATGAAGCGATTCCTATGGCATGTTTAAATATTGCGGGATGAGAAGTAGGATTTTGTCCATCTACCAACTGCTGATTCGGATTCTTATGAACAGTATGATATTAAAAACACGTCTCAAAAATGGCCCACAGTCTTCATCTATCAACAAAAAAAAATGGACCTGCAGTTTCACTCAATCTCGATAAATAGCTAAATGATGACACATAAATGGCTATTGTTTCAGGAAGTTTCACAAAATAGGGCTACCCCAAATCCAAAGTTAGACCATTTCATATTGAAACAACCATGGTGACAACCCTGGTGACGACTGGGGATCCCCCATGACTGAAGAGTCACCCTTCCCAGCCAGCACCACGCCTTTCGACATGAATTGGAAGCACAACTTCGTGGCCACCTGGTAGGCTCTCAACATGGCAATTTCCATAGGGAAAACATCGGAAAACAACGGACAACACCAGTGGATGCTATGGGGGAGATCACGGTTCTTCTGTCAAAGCCAGTTGGTTTGCTTTGTGACCCCTCATTTTGTGCCTTTAACGCCCTTTTTTGGATAGTTTTGGTGATTACAACCTATGTTTCCTGTCAAAAAGATTCAAAAAGCACATTTCGCTGTTCACAGCCTATTTGTTTCTTGCTAAAACCTCCTGTTTGATGTTCTTATCACCAGCTGGTTTACTCAGAATATGATCCTAGTTACTTAAACCCCCTTGCTTCACGTTTCCAAGGCTGCCATAGGCCACAGGTCATCCATATTTACCCAAGTATTTCTTCAAATTCTTCCTAGGTTAGATAGATAGATAGATAGATAGATAGGTAGATAGATAGATAGATGGATAGATGGATAGATGGACAGATGGACAGATGGACAGATGGACAGATGGATAGATAAAGAGATAGAACAGACAGACAGACAGACAGACAAACCGATAGATCTGGTTGGTGGTTTCAACCCCTCTGACAAATATTAGTCAAATGGGATTATTGTTCCCAATATATGGAAAAATGAAAAATGTTCCAAACCACCAACCAGAGATAGATCTCCACCAAAAACCCTACTTCAAATCATCAATTCCCAATTGGAATAGAACTCAAACATCAACAGCCTGTCCAAAAAAGTGAGTTTAACAACCTACCCTAAAATCCCATAATTCTTCGCGTATCAGGCGTTCTCCCCAGACCCCAGATCCTTCTCCCCCCTTTCGGAGATCAACAAACTTGTAGCTTGGGTATATCAATTATCCCACTACATCCCACTTGGTTCTCTCCCATGAGTTATATCCCACATGATGTTCCCCACAGGATATCCCCAATATACCATACAGTTTCCCCCATGTTTCAAATGCCTATTTTTTCCGTGATATCCCCATGATCTTCCCCATTCTATCCCTATTCAACCACCATTTTTCATGCTGAACCCACCATGTTTGCCCCATGTTTCATGGTTAGCCCAGCATTCGGAACCGGAGGTCAAGATACGAGATCCGGCTGCTCTCGAAGCTCTTGATCGCTGTGCGCGAAATTGCACGCGTCACCCATCGTGCAACGATTGGAGGCCCAATACCTCGCTGCGTCGCTGCACAGATGCTGAGTGTGCCCCAGTTTGGAGAGGTAAATATGGTCAGCTGGCCCGAAAAACATGTGGATTTAAGCGATGTAACGATAGAAAAGCGTTGAGTTAATGACCTTGGATTGGAACAATAACTAATCTGGTAGGAACAAGAAAGAGAAGAAAGAGAAGAAGAACAGCAACGGCGAGAACAACAGAAGCAGCAACAACAACAAGAAGCAGAATAAATGGAAGCTGTTGGGGATTAATACCTCAAGCAAAAGCTCCGGTCGTCTGATAAAGCTTGATCGGACTGCTGGCTTGGAAAATACTTGTTTTTTTGGTTCGAACAGGACATGATTGATTCTAAGATATTCTAAGATATATTATATTGTATATCTCCTATCATACACAAGTACTATATAACAGGATACTATTCCAATAACCTGTTATAAATATAATAAACCTTGATAAACCTTGATTACATATCCCCTATGTTATAACCTGTTGATAACCTGATAAATAATATATACATATAATAAACCTTATAAAACATATGATAAATTCGTAACGGATCTCACACCAAAAAAATGGGGGCCTACAAGGATGATACCAGCTGATACCAAGGTTTACTCAGCGATAGTAAGTAGATAGCAAAGGAATAAGGATGATAATATATCATAAGTGTTATATAATAGTTATATATGTTAATATGAAAATATCATCGCGTAAGATCTTGTTTTAACAAATTATAGCCATTATTAATATAAGTAAAAAAAACAAACCATTATATATGTGTTATATTTTTTTGTCGATATGAGAACTGACAACCTGGTTATTCGTTTGTAGAGTAATAAGTCACGTCATCGTGCGATCGATTCAGATTGAACAAGTTGGACCACATAAAACGCTAACCGCATCGACTGAAAGAATTGACCTATCTATATAAAACGGGCTACAACGATATATCATTCCCTCTAGTTTTCTCAAAGCTGGCTTGGAAAGAACCCGCTTTTTGGAGGTTGAGAAGTTAAGATCTTCTGGAATAATCTAGAATCATCAAAAACATGGTTTAAAAACAACCGTTTTAAGCGTATTTGAGGACAGCGATGCGGGACCAGAAAGGTTGATTTACCCAAACGGCTAAAACTTTTACCTGTCTAGATGTGGAGTTTAGCCATGGGGAAACCCAACCGGAACATGATTTATACAGAAAATGGTGGGTAAACTATGGTAAACTCCACATCAAACTGTAAGTTTCCGGTTGATTTTAACATATTTTTAACACTGTGTGACCTGAGTCACTGAGGGGTCACCCATGTTTCAATAGGCAAATCATCATAATTCATCTATATAATATATATATATGAACCATTTTCCATAGCTATATTCAATAACCAAAGGGTAAGACATCTACATCTAAACATCCATCTTGGTTTAAGCACTTTTGTACTAAGAAAATCATTTTCGGCACCCTGCCAAAGTGCAAAGACAACATGTGATTTAGGTAGTTGGAAAACATATCCCTGCTAGCGAACGCTTAAAGCATAAATACCCATGGACTTCATATGAAATCCATGCCAAATCCCAGAGATCAACTGACTTGTGACCCCAGTTCACCGAAAAATACCCACAGTTGCAGATATCAAGGGTGAAAATGGCAATTTTGTGGCTTAGTTTTACGGGTTTACAACTGCAGTTTATCCGATTTATCCTCAACCGCCATCCTTCGCAGAAAAGGTACTTGCACATTCTGGTCAACTTCAACGTGCTGCGCGTGTCCGAAGTGGTCATGATATCCCTTCGAAATGGAATCGCGACTCGACTAGGCCGGTCTTTCAGAGACTAAAATCACTTGAACACTGCGGACAGCAACTTAGTCATACAAAGCATCCTACTCCATGGTACGCCCCAACAATAAAGGCTTACAAGGCATGGTTGTGAAACCCCGTCAAGCCGTGCACAACAAGGCAAATTTATGAAGCTGCGGTTGGGAGAATGACCTTTCGGAAATCTTGACCGACTTCGGGAATTACTGCGTCGGGTTCAAATGGAAGAAACTGATTTTTGTTCATTGAAATTCCCCCCATTTCTGGGCGAAAACCCAAATTCCGCACAACATTTCTATGGCTTACATCCCCATTTTCTCTTCATTAGATCCCCATTTCGCGAACCAAAAAACACCTTAAAGATTCTGGTTGCTACCCAATCTCTGTTGGTGAAGTCCCATCTCTGTTGCTTGTTTCAATCACCTCAATCCATTCCATCCGAGTTTTTGTCGCCTTTTCTGATAGGCGCTCTCCGTGACCACTCCGCAACGGGACCACTCGCCAGGTGCGACCAGGTGACGCTACCAGGGCGGTGTGAAAACCCTCGGAGTGTTCGTCTTGGAAGAGTGGCAGATCTTGAAATCCTTCGATTTCCGAAGCTAGACTTGGTTAGGGATGGGTCAGACAGTGCAAGTTTAAAACATGAATATCTGTTTTGAAATAGATGGTAAAATAGGAGGGGGTCAATTCGGAAAATTGGCTGCAATCTTGAACTTTGATCCATGTTTGACCCATACCATCCCATACCTGCTTGAAAGTTCTCAGAACTGTGCTCAAAAAACTCCATGAGGAAGCGTTGGTCAGCAAAATCTAAGATATTCGTATAGCCGGGCGCCAAGCAAAGAGGGCACCATTCATTAAAGCTTTGATACCGGACCACCCCCTCAGAAGCTTCATGAGGTTTTTATAAGTGCCCTTTGGCACAGCCAGCAGCACTTTACAACAAGCTGTTGGCCAAAATTCATGAAGTCGCAGCGGGAACCGGCGGTCTCAAAGCAAGATCATCCCACTATTTGGAGATCATCCCACTATGGATTCCTAGGATTATGCCAGGCAGTTATGATCCCTGATCCTCCACGTTTTTTGGGGGAAAACAGGTGTAGTAATCCGGTGGGAACATGATTTCATAAGATGGACAGTTTTCACAAGAATTGAAACCATCAGTGATTTTGTGTCATGCTGACATGAATACATATACATATATATGTTGAATACAATCTAATTATCCATGTCCACAATTTAAGGCTAAAGGATACCAAGCATGCATGTAAAACTCCATGCAAGATACATACTAAAATGGGAATCCCACGCATCTGTCCGAACATGACAACCAATGTGAACCAAATTGGAGCAACTGGGTAGTGATCAGCATTGATACCTGAAGTGTCTGGTCATTTGGGGAAGATTCCCCAGAGTCTGAGGATCAAAAATAGTGACACTGTAGAACTCAGCCGCGTAAATCATGAAATTCCAATGTTCCATGGTCACCACCACATAATTGTCCATATTTAAACTTAGTTATAAGTATTTTTTCAGTTATAGATGTAACCCATACAATCTCACAATCTTTGGCATTTACATGCATTTACTAAGCATTCCCATAAGTATTCCCAGCAAGTTACCTTCGTTTCAAAAAAAAGCTGTGGGCGTTGCCCGAACCATCCCCTTCCTGCACCATGGATCATCCCGCTTGGTAGCTATTGAAGCCATCCAAAAAATATCATTACCCTCTGGTAAACATACAAAAAGCTATTGAAAATGGTCATAGAAATAGTGGATTTACCCATTAAAAATGGTGATTTTTCATAGTTATGTTAGTTTACCAGAGGGTAAGTTGGTTTATAAACCCCATGAATACTATATAGTTGCCCCCATGCTCCATGGTGCTGGCATATTTGCCTTGGCAAATACCCCCAACAGTGACCCAAATGTAGGTAAATATTCAATGCATGGAGCATATATAAGTATCATAAACCATAGTTATTAAAGTTATTGGCACTGTTTCTTAGCTATCTCAACCACTCATACCAATCATCCCTAACTCAAATGGTTGACAAAACCAACCAAATTTTGAACCCCCCGACATACATTTTTTCATGAAAAACACCCCATAGATCCGGCCCCTTCGCCACTAAAAGCATCATTTTGGGTGGCCTCCCCGTTTACTCATAGGAGCGATGACAAATACCCCTATCCCATCTCATACTGGTTTAAAAAAAATCTTGTTGTGAGTTATAGTTAGGACCCAATAACTGGCCTAGTATAACCCCCGATATTAAGCCATCAACGGAGGTATTTTTAGTGGCTCATACGGAATATATGGGTGTGTCTGAAAATGGGTGCATCCCACTTCGTGGCCGTTGAATGGAAAAAAATGATGATTCATCAGCGGGTCAAAGGGTACCCCTTAGACAAAGCCATAACGGTTGGTGGTATATCTACCCCTCCAAACCACCAACCAGCATATATCCCGTCTGTTTGGATTTTTGTTTGGTGTTGATGGCATTCACCGAAGGGGTTTTTCAGCGGGCCCCTGGGGAACCCAAAGAAGCTCACGAGTCCTGAGGGAAAACCTGCGTGCACCATATTTCATGAACACCCCTTTCACACTTTTCGTTGCAAATACATTACTATGACACTTAGCACACCCACTTCAATCTGGATCATTCGGAATCACACTTGATATCATCATCTGGGTCACTAGGGCCTCTTGCTTCGTGTTCCCAAACCATATCGCATCACGCGAAGCATCGCGCATTGCAGTCCCATCTGCCAAGTACAGATGTGACTTTGGCGAAACTCCACGCTCTTTGGCGAGCGCGCACGCCACGTGCCGGCGAAACGGCTCATTCTGCTGTGCCAGCAGCACAGGCAGGTCACTGACAAGGTCACCGTTGAAATCCATTGAAGCCCCGCCTTGCGGTTTTTTCTGCGGCACCAAGAAAGGGGCCTGTATCCTTTAGGGCAATACAAGCTACAAGATGACAACTATATGTCACTATTCATTGTAGTTGGATCAATTATCTTGACTATTACATATAAACAGAATTAAACAAATCATTTGTTAGAGACTATTAGCTTATCTATAGCCCCTGTGAATTCCCGGAAACCATGACTGAGCAGCATGGCTTTGATTTGGAAGTCCTTCAAGTTGAAGGATGTAAAAAGTAGCATGGCAAATTGTATTTTTTTTGTCAGCTTTAGTCTTGAAAATGTACCCTCTGGTTATTTGACATAGCTATCAAAAATCACCAATTCATAGATGGATGTGGGTCAAAACCTGGTACCCCTGGTGAACCCCAAAATAGCTGGGATTTATGGATGTTCATCCCTCTAAAAATGGTATTAATAGGTATTGACCCATACCCAGATAATAATATCCCTATTATCTTGATCGTGATGTTCCATACGTTTAATAACCAGAGGGCAAAATTGTGCTTCGCCACCATCCGCCAGATGTGTACAAGACGATATACCCTATTCATCCCCTATTTTGTAGGGTAAACTTAGATGTGGAAAAGCCATGAACACCTATGGCTTTCCCTGGGAATTGATGCTCTTGATGTTCCTCATCTACATCACCATGAGACTCGGGCCCATGCTTCACCAGCACATGGAAATCCCACGAAATGATCCATGTTCAGAATACCACGGTTGATTGGTAGGGACTTATACTACCTCATTGATTGGGGGATTATGATAACCCACAGTATAATGAGATGGGATATAGAGCTGTTTTTGATGGCTCAAATGGAGCTTCATAGCTGGGGAAATCACCAAATGTTGCAGTTTCCAGCAAGCCACATGTACAGTAATGTACCCGGGTAATATGAATCATAACGTGAAAGAAAAACTCCAACGAAATCGCAGACTGTGGATCCAAACCTAATGGCACCCCATAGGTGTTTCACCTCAGTTCGTATCCGTTAGTGTCACATGGTCACCCTGACATTCATACATGAACATACTAGCCCATTCCAATTTCAATGACTTCTACCCTCTGGTGAACTAACATAGCAATGGAAAATGGCTATTTATAGTGGATTTTCCCATTAAAAATGGTGATTTTCCATTGCTATGTTAGTTCACCAGAGGGTATCTACCCTGGCCGTTGACAGTTATCCCCATCACAAGTACCCGACATCTAACGTGGAACCCACCAGTGATACGTATTGATACGTTCAATTCAGCGATTTGAGGGTCGCTATCCTGGACATTTCCCATTGGGAAAATAAAACATCTGGTGTATTTCCCATTGGGAAAATAAAACATCACTGACTCAACAAACCCAATGGGAAATAATTTGATATTTATATATTATTCAATTTTGGAAATTGTTGATATATTCCAATAATAATAATATGCCAATAATAATAATATTCCAATAATAAAAATTCCAATAATAAAATTAACAATATAATTATATATTCCAATAACAATAATATTCCACTAATAATAATTCCAACAATAAAATTAACAATATAACTATATATTCCAATAATAATAATTCCAATAATAAAATTAACAATATAACTATATATTCCAAGAATCACAATATTTCAATAATAATAATTCCAATAATAAAATTAACAATATAACTATATATTCCAATAATCATAATATTCCAATAGTAATAATTCCAATAATAAAATTAACGATATAACTATATATTCCAATAATAATAAAAACTATATATTGTTCACAAATGGAATAAATTTCACCGTGTCAGTGGAATATCCCATTGAGAAAAATCTCTAAAGTACAGTACAAAATTGGCAGGTCACTATTTTTCCCT
This sequence comes from Cladocopium goreaui, assembly GCA_947184155.2. Lineage (NCBI taxonomy): Eukaryota > Dinophyceae > Suessiales > Symbiodiniaceae > Cladocopium > Cladocopium goreaui. The sequence goes on from CAMXCT020004508.1 coordinate 16,463, forward strand.
GGCTTGCCATTGTAAACACAATCACTAGTCCTTATTATCATCCTACATTCAGTGGTTAAATATCTAATTCAAATAGCTTGACATTGTGGGGTAACACAAAAACTCATTATTATCCATACATTAAGTGGTTAAATAATGTTAAATATCTAATTAATTCTAATAGATGGCCGGTTAAGTTGGCCGCTTGAAATCCATGCCTACACAGCCTATCAAATCTATCCAGCACATTGATTTTGATGCGCATCCCGTTAAGTTGCTTCTTCCCGCCGATCTAGAAACCCTTCAAAAAGCACATGTAGATATATATATATATAATGTATATGTATGCCGATATTCCATGTACAACTGGCTTCAAATGTCTTCGTTTCCCAGACGCGTCAAAATTCCGCGCCTTTCAAAACCAGATGGCACAGTCACCTCCGACGGAACCAACGGGTCGGAATTCCAATGGAAATCATGAGATAGAACCCAGTTATAAGTGGGATACGTAGGGTTAATCCACCTATAACTAGGGTTACAACCCACTGTACTTATATTATTCTACCTATAAGAACTGATAGAACTGATAGAATATATACTTATACTATACTTGTACGGATACGTAATAATATGCCAATATATAGTGTTAATATGTATATATCTATGATACACGGGGATCATCATTATTGTGGTTTCTAGCCCATAGTGTATATGTCTATATATAGATTCCCCAAAGGGAAAATGTTCAAATGATTGGGAAAATCATGTACAATTGGCATAAACCAACAACTATATTTATAGTAGATAAATTATAGATGATTTATAGATTGGTATGTATAATATTGTATAAGCAAATTAGAAATTATTAAAATCATTGTTTTTTCATGGAGAAACCATGGCTGGATTTTTCAGCAACAAACATGGCTGTTTTTGGGTTTCCAGCAAGCCAGGTTTGATTACCGCTATATCTGGGTAAATTACCCTCTGGTAATTTGTTGCGTAGCTATTGAAAATGACCATTCATAGTGGATTTTCCCATGAAAAATGGTGGATCTTTCAATAGCTATGTAACAAATTACCAGAGGGTATCATATTTCACGAACCTGAAATCTTGCGGCCATAAAAGGGGATGATGCCCCATATAAAAACCATGATTCCAGATATTCCAGGCTTCGGGAGGACAGTGAGGTCGTTAAATTTACCCAGGTATATATATATATGTAACTATTGATTATACCTAAATGGATTGGTCTTACCCAAAGATGTGGTTTTCTGCAAATGAACCAGCCTTAAACCAATAATTGCTGGGGCTGTCACATCATGTGGATTTGTTGAAGTTCTGAAAAAAATCCCTAAAGATCTTGGGAGTGCACTGCCAGAGAGCAACTCCCGCATCAAAAAATGGCAGTAAATTCCGCGATTTTCCCAGCCGTAACCTCCATAAAAAGTTTGGGATTTCCCTACCATGGTTTGATGATACTGGAGGGTACTGGCTTGGGAAAATCACCATGTTCTAAAGGTAAATCATCAATAATCATTTAAAAATTACTATACATTATTATAAAATGCAAAAAAAAAATGACTCGGCAAATCTAGGACCTAGGACTCGTTGCTAGCGGGATTACCAGTTCATGGGTCAAGTAGTTAAAACCCCATTTTGACCAACTTGTGTTTTTACTGGAATGATGCAAATAAAATTACTGGTTGGTGGTATACCTACCCCTCTGAAAAATATGAAAGTCAGTCGGGATGATGAAATTCCCAATATATGGAAAAATAAAAAAATGTCCCAAACCACCAACCAGAATTAAATCATGTTTTTTCCAGTTGGCTCATGTTGGGTCAGAAATGGGATGCAAAAAGACCCACCAAAAATGTCATGTTGCCTACCAGTTACAGTACAATGACATCCGATCTGTTACCATCAACAGCGGGTTTGAGCAGGTAAGGCTACCAATTGCACCCAAATAATCCGACATAATATATATATATATATAGAGAGAGAGAGAGATATAGATAAATTACGTGTACATATTATATAACTTATCAATATATGACCGGGCTTACTTCCGTAGCATTTCGTGCTAATCGTCATAGCAGCCATCATTCACCAGTCAGTCAACTTTCCATCAATGGGGGGTACCCAAAGAGCTGGATGGTTTATGGAAAATCCCCATTAAAATTGAAAACTGGGGCTACCCAAAAACCAAATTTCAGGAAAATTCTAAATTATCATATTTCACTAACCTGAATCTTGCGGCCATTTGGGGATGATTTCCCTTACTAACGATGATTCCAGTGAGGTCGTAGTGAGGTCGTTATAATCTCAGATATATACTGGTTGGTGGTATACCTACCCCTCTGAAAAATATGAGTTCGTCAGTTGGGATGATGACATTCCCAACTGTTGCTGGAACAATAAAATTCATGTTCCAAACCACCAACCAAATATCCATTGATTATTTCCATATATCCATAGTATTTCCATATATATATATATGTATATATTATATATATAATTAAATCATGATTTTTCCAGTTGGCTCATGTTGGGTCAGGGTTTAAAAACCATAAAACCATATCAAATAGAACAAGGTCGTTATAATCTCAGATATATTGAAACCCAAACAAAAGACACGCCGGTCGTCCACATTCCAAGGCGCGTTCCAGGCCCGGAGGCGCAAGAACGGACTCCGCGAGTCTCTCGTCCTTGGGTTCAAGGCAGAGTTGATATGTCGTTTTTCAATGGCCATAGAAATAGTGGATTTACCCATTGAAAATGGCGATTTTCCATAGTTATCTTAGTTTACTACAGGGAAAATGGGAATGGTTCTACTGGTTGGTGATTTTGACCATCTTGAAAAATATGAAAGTCAATTGGGAAGGATTATCCCATATATTATGTAAAAAATCAAAATGATCCAAACCACCAACCAGGGAATAGTCCAAGTCAAGAATCAGGAATTGTCCAACTCAGGAAATGTCTAAGTTTAACTCATAATTGTTTTAGGAATTATCCTTAACTCAGGAAATTTCCGACGATTGTTTAAATCACCATGTTCTGATGTTGGTGTAATTTGCCGCAGTTCGGCCTCTTTCGCAAGATTTCAAACTGCAGGGTGAAGGGTCAGCCTGCACAGTGAAACAAACCCTGTGCTTCTTTACCAACAAATTTTGAGATAACCTTCAAGGTTGTTTGGCTACACCCTTGTGGTCCCCTTGTTGGAAACCATTTGTTTCACCACAGTTCACTTTGTAATGGTTCAAACTACTGACCGCAACCATAACTCGTGGCACTTCATCACTTATACAGGAACTCAAGAAGATAGAAAAGGTCCAACTAAAATAGTGATAAATTACGTTTCTATTGTTTGGGGTGATTACTATACACATAATTCATAACAAATTCTAGGAATATCTAAATTGAGAAAATTTGTGGGACCGTATTCTGCATGTGTACCCCAATTGTGCCCCACAGATGTTCCCTATTTTTTTTGGTGCACTTGTGGGTCCTTGGACCCGTGCTTAGGACTGCATTCCCCATCGATTCTGGCCAGAA
>CAMXCT020004508.1:22500-36068 GCA_947184155.2 Cladocopium goreaui
AGATAGATTAGATAGATTTGATAGATTAGGTAAATTAGATAGATTAGATTAGATAGATTAGATAGGTTAGATAGATTAGATAGATTAGATAGACTAGATAGATAGATTAGATAGATTAGTAGATTAGATAGATTAGATAGATTCGATAGGTTAGATAGATTAGTTAGATTAGATAGATTAGATAGATTAGATAGAGTAGATAGATTAGATAGACTAGATAGACTAGATAGACTATATAGATTAGATAGATTAGAAAGACTAGATAGACTAGATAGACTAGATAGACTAGATACATTAGATAGATTAGATAGATAGGTAGATAGATAAGATAGATAGATAGTTAGTTAGATAGATAGATAGATAGATGGATAGATAGATAGATAGGTAGTTAGATAGATAGATGGATCGATCGATCGATCGATAGATACATAGATAGAGAGATAGATAGCTATAGATAGATAGAGATAGAGAGATAGAGATAGATAGATAGATAGATAGATATGTAGATTAGATTAGATTAGATTACATTAGATTAGATTAGATAGATAGATAGAGAGATAGATAGATAGATAGATAGATAGATCGGTTGATAGATCGATTGATTGATTGGTTGATTCATAAATAGGTAGTTAGATGCGAGAGAGAGAGAGAGAGATAGATAGATAGATAGATAGATGGATAGATAGATAGATAGGCAGATAGATATATAGATAGATAGATACATAGATAGATAGGTAGGTAGGTAGGTAGATAGTCAGAGAAAGAAAGAGAAAGAGAGAGAAAGAGAGAGAGGAGACCTCAAGCACCTTTCGGCCCATCAGTGGCTTCACTCTGCCATCCGTGATTCACAACAACCAAGCTCTCCTATAGGTTTCCGCCTTGCGCGGTAGTACTGGTAGTCTCCTATATAATAATCAACCAACTGGGTCTCTTGAAGTTGTTCAACTTACATGTAGAAAACACAAACGGGCCCTACAAATACTCATGGTTTCCCAATCAACAACTTGAATTGATGGGAGTTATATACATGGAGTCAGCAAAGAAACATGTGCAAACATGTGGGTTCAACCCACAAATATGGGTATTGAAGAAACGACAAACAGGTTGGACGGGAAGTGATGAATGGAAGATTCTTGGTTATTTACGTAAGCATGTATAGACACTGTTTTTTCTAAAACATTGGTATTTTTCTGAGCTGGGTTTGATTGAAAATAGTCTGCCCTGATATAAACCCACTGGTACGGCATCGTTTAACCCCTTTGAATCGTTTGGACCCGATGCCTTATTTTCAGACAGGTCCAGTTCAAAAACAACATAATGCCGTTGGTTGTTCTTCCATTAATAACGCAAAAACTACAGTATACTAGTTACTCATTTTTTGTTTTCTTATTACTATTTGATTCTACTACGTTGTATCCCACTACTGTCCCCATTTTACCACGGTGATATCATCAGAGTTGCCAAAATTCGCCAACTTGAAAAAATAAAACATTACACCGGCAAGGGGCCCCAATCAGTGTGGGGGGGTAGGAAGTCAATGTGCCAGATACAAGGAACAGTAGCTATGGAACAGTAACACGTCAGGTCAAACAGCATGGGAACTGCAGCAGGAAGAATTTGTTTTGGCACAAGAAACAATGCTATGTGTACTCATCAGCACCTCATACCAGAACCTCAAACCAGGACATCTAAGAGAATATCAAAAGCTTGTCAAAGAAGGACCTTCTATATAGAGGATCTCACAAGATCTTCATACAAGAACTTGCTATGAGCATCGAAGAACTTGCATGCAAGCACCTACGCAGAGCAGTTTGAAGATCTTAATGCAAGTACCTCTTGAGGAGGATTCAACAGGATTTCCACAAGACCTTCTCACAAGGACCTGTACGAGATCACGCAACACCCTCTTAGAGGATTTCACCAGGATCTCTCCAGGATCTTCTCACAAGGAATTGTAAAAGACCCTGACTTAGATCTTCACCTAGATCTTCATGCCAGGACCCCCAAGAGAATCCCACAAGATCGTCATAAAAGGCCCGAGGATCTTACAAGATCTTGATACAAGAACCTCCCAAGTGCATCCCAGAAGAGCTTTCGTAGAAGCATCTCAAATACATGGCATCTGCAAGATCTTCATGCAAGGACCTCTGTACAAGATCATGCAAGAACCTCTTAGAGAGGACGTCACCAAGATCTCCACAAGATCTTCTTTTTAGGACCTGTGCAAGATCGTGCAAAGACCTCTTGGAGGATGTCAGCAGGATCTTCACAAGATCTAAGACAAGATTATGCAAGGACCCCTGACAGGAATTTCATCAGGATCTTCAACATCTTCTCACAAGGACCTCTACGAGACCTTGGTCTGGTGAAGATCTTCACATATCACAAACCTCCATGACTGCACCATGAAACTCTCGCAGGATCGTCGTAGAAGGACCTTCCAAAGAATTCATAAGATCTCTTTACCACGCAAAACCTCAGGGAATCAGCTAAAATCAGCACCGCGCCACGACGAGAGCGATCCGACACGCAGAAGGTGCCGAGAAGGTTGCGCGAGCGATGTCAAAATTCGCACCTGAGCCGGAAGCATCCAATGTGCTGCACCTGCCACACGGAATCATCACCACCACCACCACCGTCATCATCATGTCCAAAATCAAAAATGATGAGAGTTTCACAAAACGAGATTTTCGACCCTACTGCGCCTGCCACGAAAAATGACCTTCAAAAGCACCTCTCATTTTGACCCCACGCCTGCAGACAGTTTAGCAAGGTGCAGAAAGGCCACGCCTGCCACGCGGATGAAAAAGTGTCCAATGTCCTGTACCGCAAGCCTCCCCAATCAAAATGCCCACGGACATCTCACAAGGGAACTCTCGCGCAAGAATTTACAGCAAAAGCGCTGGAGGCCACAGAGCGTATCCTGATCTAACCCCGGCCTTTTAGTAGCACCTACCGTAAAAAACCCTCAGTGTGGAGACACTGCTTGGGGAACTTTAGGATACCCCTGCTAACCATCATTTGCAGTGACGCCGCGGTAAGGTGGCTGCACGTTACTTATCCCCCAGAGCTGCCCATCTATGTAGGTGAATGTGCCAGCACAGCACCGGGGAGCATATGCCCAATGTTTGTTTGCCACATTTGAGAAGCAGAAGTTCTGTCAACCAAACTACCATTCATCCAGGTTAGCTTTCAGCAGTTTCCCCGGCTATCACCATGAAACACCCATACAGTTGGCTATATCATATCCCTATAGTTGAACTCCAGTATCTATCAAACTATTTCCGCTATATGGCACTCGTTGTATCCCAATAATAGTTTCATAAGCCACTCTAAATCCATAGTATATCCATTATACACACACACTATATATTGCATCAACGCCCATTACATCCATTAATTAAAACCATGATATGTCCATTTTATTCCCAAACTAGGAGCACGGCCTTTAGATGGCCGTGGGTTTTTTTGTGATTAATGGGATGTCATTGATCATGTTTGATGTGCTCGTGCCAATAGGAATTTGTGTGATGATATTTTAAAGGTCGTCAACCCCTTATTCACAAGCAGCTTCACGAAAACAGGTATTTTGCCTGCACGAAACTAGCATTCTTGGGTTTTTTGCCGACCCTGAAACTACTTCGTCCTCACATGTTTTTCGGCATCTTTTGGTCAGAGAAGCGCTTCCAGTTCAAGAGAACTTCTAGTAGCCTAGCTAGACGTATGAGCGCACAGTTCAAGAGAACTTCCAGTAGCCGCTAAGTAGCCTAGCATGACGTATGAGTGCAAAGTTCAAGAGAACTTCCAGTAGCGTAGCATGACGTATGAGTGCAAGGTTCACGAGAACTAGCGTAGCATGACGTATGAGTGCAAAGTTCACATGAACGTTAATACATGCCCACCCCACCCTACCCATGAATACATGCACCTGCCGGCAGCCACAGCGTAGCATGTCCTTCATCTGCAAGTTCACATGAAGATTAATACATGCCCCACCCCACCCCACCCCACACCACCCCCTCCAACGTCAACAAAACACCCATCTAAAGGCCGTGGTCCAACTACTTGGTGGTTCATCCCAGTTAGTCAGTGGACTATACCCCAGTTACATGTGGGATAAGTAGGGTTAACCCACCTATAACTAGGATGAACTAACCACCCACTAAGTGGGATGAGCCACCAAGTATATCCACCATTTTCCTAACTCCCCAAGTTGTGCCGAAGTCTCAACTGCTCCGTGGACAGCACGGACACCGCCGCCAGCGCCGCAGCGTGCGCGGCTTGGGCCATGGCGGATGCGGCCAGCGATGCGGCGGTCGGCACTGGTGGGGGAAGGCCCGGGGGAGGGCGCATGGACACCGCCAGGCCTGGCAAAAACTGTTGGTTTTTCACCACAGACATGGTTGAAGTTATGGCCCTTAACCTTTCAACTGGTTTATCATGATATATATAACCTGCGCGATAGGAGTTACAATCCCATGTATGCCGTTGGGACCATAAGTGTATTCAAGATGATTTTGCCGAAAAAACATGATGGATAACATGATCTCACCAGGAAAATGTGGGTCTACTTCTTGTGGAAGATCATTGGGACGATGTGCTGTGAAACCAGGCAACACCAAGAAAAGATCATATTTGAATCCAGGAGGGTCAAGCATCCAAGATGGGTTGTCTAATCGAAATTGAATCACCCAGACCAGCTCAACTCATTGTCAACCCATATCAACCCTACACCAATCGAAATACCCCCCAGAAAGCTTGGCTTAGCATTGGGTCTGTTCATGTTGGTGGTTCATATTGTGATGGGTGTTTATATAGTAATAAGGGATGGGGCTTTAATCTTGTCTAGACAATCAATATTCACTCTTTCCGCAAGATTCATCTAGAGCAACTATGTGGAACATCTTGGCTATAAAACCAGCTTTTGAGATAATCCGGCCAATCATGCGCAAGAGGAACCTTGCTGTCACTTACCAAGCCAGCAGATTCTCTGGACCGGGAGCAGCACAAATTGCTGGGTAATGCATCCAGCCCCCAACCCCCTTGCGACAGCGGCTTCAGGAGGTACCCATTTGGGCACAAGGTATGCCGCTACATCATGTAGCACCTAGTGCGCCAAATGCAAAACTGCTGCTGCAACCGGCGCCGCCAATATGCGACAGAAGCTAAACCAAGCGCACCTACGGTCTGCATGAGCAACCCCCATGTCATCCAAAGAAAATGCTTGATACGGCCAATCATCTTGTTGAACTGGCACTAGCTTGTGTGCCCTCACTACGTCATACTTCAAGCAGAACCGTGGAGCAGGGTGTATGTGATTAACGCTGGATGACGCTGTCTACTGTCGCTTTGTCGTCAACAGCTTCGATGGATAATTCGAGCTGCACACAGACCCTGTTGGGCACAGCAGGCACCATGAGCCGCCACATTCGAATCCCCGTTGACTCTAGCCCTGAAGGTCCGCCCTCGGAAAATATTCTTATTATTTTCGTGGCCCCCGACCTTTTCAATCTTAATTTCCCGGGTCCAAGATAAACCCACAAGAATGGCTTTACCACCCCCCCCTCTTATATCATAAAACTGAAGCCCTGCTTCCTGACTTTATGCAACCACCTGTGCAGGGACATGACGCCAAGCCACGGGACATATCTTTCGTCGAACTTTTTTAGGATTTCATCCCCCCAGAACAAATTAAACCCGACGTTTGTGTCCCCATTTTCACATCTGTTGCTTCGTTTGATCATTAAAATCACCCTATTGTTTTTGCCTGGAGATGATCAAATCCTGCATGCGCCATGGCGTTTTCCAACCCCCCCACCTGTTCCTCCAAAATTTAGATGTGTCTCTCTAACTTTTAACTTCGGGAAGGCGCCAAACAACAAGTTGTATATCTTTGGCCGGACCTTCTCCCCTCAGGGGGTTCGCTGGACCGTTCTCAACAAAAGAGGTTTGCCAAAAACAAGTCATAGATTTACTCACTGGACCTTTTGACTAAAATAGTATCAATACACGTTTATCATATTGACGGTACTATGTGTATATTTATTGAGTAAACCCCCAAAAAAAGTCATTGATCATTACTTCAGTAGGATTTTGCTCTCTTGGCACACCGTTGGGATCAGCGTAGAGTGCAACTCCGAAAGTTGGTCCGCTGGTTACGTGCAACTCCGAAACAGGTACTAGTAGTATGAAGAAATAAGATTCAGATCTGTTCGCAATTAAGTACTAACATTACATAATGTTACATATATGGAATTGTAATAACAATGAATATAATAACAACAATACAATTACATGATATTACATATATATAAGGATGTACCAGGTAGTTACATGTTGAACAACATCTTATTGCACTTAAACTGGCATAACTGGCTGATCCATCGCTCCATACCCCGCCTGCGCTCAACAGAAGCTCATCGATCGGCAGCAAAGGCGGCAGCAACGGCAGCGGCAAAGACGCCGACGAAGCGCCAGGCGCTGCGACAGGCGCTGCGACAGGCGGTGCCGGTCGCCTTGGAGGAACCAGAGATGTTACCCTCGCACGTACCCTCTGGTAATTTAACGTAGCTATTGAAAATGGCCATTTATAGTTGATTTACCCATAAAAAATGGTGATTTTCCATAGCTATGTTAGTTTACCAGAGGGTAAATATACAAAAAGCTATTGAAAATGAACCATTTAGTTCGTTGATTTACCTATTGAACTGGTGATGTTCCATAGTTAAAATTGTATGTTTACCAGAGGGTAACCAATTTCAATGGCTTGACGATCAATCGATTTTACTGACGTAGATTTTCCAATGGCTTTGATGTCAACCATTTACCCATCTTTTTTTTGGGTACCCATCTTCCATCCCAACGCCCAGCGACTTGGACCGGAGCTCGACAGCCTCCTGTTCTCGAGTCTCCTTCACGTCTTTTGGGATCTCACCTGATAAAAGTCTTCCGCAAAAAATGACAATGGCAAGATTTGCTAGTGTATACAGTATACATAGGTACAATATCCTCGACAATTTAGTACTAATTTGCTACATATGTCAACATTTGAGGAAATATAGCAGCTAAAGATTATTTATTAATATCTATTCATCCAATAGGGGATATTTAGTTGGTATATCTAGCAATATATGATTTTACCAATGAGGATATTTGGTTGGTGTATTTGCTACTGCTCCATGTATGGAACTTTGAACAACATTTACCCCAAAATGACCCAGCTAAATATTCCATCATTTTTCGCGCACGGGTTTATCAGCAGAAAATGACGTGTTTTTGTTTCCGGTTTTGACCCCGTTAACAGTGGAAAGCCATAAGGTCTCCACTAGACAATGCTGATAAACCACCAAACCACTCAAGAACAAAAAAATATTTTGTGACTGGTTGATTCACCATGAAGGCTAGATGTTTGATCAATAAAATGGAGGGTGCATGCAATGGGTTCCATGGGCATATAAAATGATATAACAATGTTTGGAAATCTAGCAACAAAAGTGGTACGGTTTAACCAATAAACTACGCGGATTTTTTTCTTCGGGGACGTGCAACCAGAAAATCTAAGAGTTTCAATGGGAGATGGCACCAACAATGTGAAGTTGCTGCCTTTTTATTTTAAAACATTCTAACACTTCAAGAATTATAGCGAGAAATGAGGTAGTTGAAACCCCAAACCAGCAAGCATAGCGGAAATTTGTTCCAAAAATACACCCCAAGATTCAGTGTAGCAAGAATCCCAGGCCAGTATCAGTATTTGTTGGATTGAAGAAGATTGTACGTGAAGAAGATTGTACCTATTCGTATCCAATTACCCAATGACTTGACAGGAGCTGATTCCCCTGCATTTTTGGTCGGACTTGCGATATCAGCCCATGCATGCCACAAAGCCTCCAAAAAAGGTTGCTCTTAGCTGCTGGTCAGTTTATTTAAAAAATAGCGAATAACCGACCAAACAAAGGCTGGCACAAATGGTTGTTGGGAAAAGAACAGCTTTTCTTGGCTGATGTCTTCCTCTTGCTCACATTGAACCTTAACAGAAAGATCAAAGAAATGCTGGTTGCTTCTTTACCCACGCTGGCTGCTCATCCAATTCAATCCATGTTTGAAGATCGCCCATCTCGGAACTATTACGGGCTTTGTCCGAAAATATAGGTCACCCAATGTTTTGCAAGTGTACTGGCGAAAATTATGATACCCTCTGGTAACCTATTATTACGGCAAGACCCTATGGCTTGCCCGTGACTCGCAATTGTATTTCATTACGTGTATCATCATGTCTATCATCATTTGTATCATGATGTATATCATCATGTACACATATACATACATCAAGATATATATATATGCATATCATCATGTATATGCAACATGTATATGATGTATATGTTTGTATTTGAACACAAAAGCATGAATGATATCATCAGAGTAAAAGGATCATCATGATATCGGCAATTCTCCTTGTCACACGCACAACCTCTTCTCACGGCTGCTATGCTTTTTTTGTCTGGAGGAGGCTTATATGCAAAGTTATGCGTCGTAGAGCCAGGTACATGTGTTGGACGCCGGAAGTGCACGCCAGTCTGTAAGAAGCCAATGCTTACAGGACAGTGCTCAGCCCTGCGCACCAGTGCTGCGCACATCGATTGCATGGATCTCACATCTAGGTGAATAGAATTTCCTCGACCCACCAGTCCCATTCGTCGCATTCCCTGCTTGTGCCAAGGCATCCCTCGGCCATGTTGTCACCAGAGGCTACGGTGAAGTACTCGAGCAGAAGATGCGGCCCCGGGCTGCTTTCCTCGACACTGCTTCTCCATGGTCTTGCGAGAAGAGTTTTTGATTTTTTGACTTCAACAATTTTGTCGTCGGTGGTTTCAACCCCTCTGAAAAATATGAGTTCTTCAGTTGGGATTATATATATATATGACATTCCCAACTGAATGGAAAAACAAAATTAATGTTCCAAACCACCAATCAGTATATGGTTATTATCCATTAACCATATTTGGTTATCATCCATTAATATCTGATTAATAGTTTATTATACCATATGTGGTTGACACCATCAAAGGGAATGGTCTTCTCCTTGGCCACTGCTTTCCACGTCGCTGCTCCGTCTGCTGCCAGCACAGAATCACTCCCGGCGGTACGTATCATAATCTACTGGAAGCCATGGACCATTTAGTTCGTTGATCTACCTATTGATGGTGATTTTCCGGTTCGCAAACTGTTAATTTACCAGAGGGTAAAAGATGGTAAAACATGGTTGATGCTAAATATTGGTGATTAATAATGATTAATATGGACATTAATATGGAAATTAATATGTTATCACGGTGATTAATCACCATTAATATCCATTAATCACCGTTAAGGGTGAGTTTCATGGATATATCAATGGTGATTAATGGTGGTTCATGTTAATTATTGGTGAATTTCATGGATATGTTCATGGTGATTTCTATGGTCGATCGTCGAATGGTTGATGCTACCCTCTGGTGATTTTACAAAAAGCTATGGAAAATCACTATCTTTCATAGGTAAATCAACGAGCTAAATGGTCCATGGCTTCCATAGCTATGTAACAAATGCCAGAGGGTATGTATGATGATAAATTGCCATTTATAGACTTATAGATGATTTACCTATTAAAATCTAGGCAACTTATAATAATTCACAAGCCTGATTTTTTTGGCCATTTTGGGATGATTCCTCTTGATTCCAGTGAGGGAGAAGTTGTGAGGTCGTGATTAAATTTACCCAGATTAATCGGTTACTATCATGTTAGTTTACAGTAAATGATGAATCTGGGTAAATGATTAAATGACGCAGTAATCAGTAAACACTATCAGTGAGTAAATGTTGACTATCATCTTAGCCTCACTCTTAGCCTCACTCTTTATATCTCTTTATCATGTTAGTTTACTCGCATTAAATTTTACTAATCATCTTATGTAACATTTACTATGGATGATTTACCTATTAGTTAGTTGTCCAGTATAGTTAGTAGATAATCCCATACCAAAAGACTAGTTAGGATTAGTTTCTACCCAGATTAATCATTTACTATCATTTGGGTATGGGTCAATACCTATAGATACCATTTACCAGCTATTTTGGGGTTCACCAGGGGTACAAGGTTTTGACCCATCCCCATTTTAGTTAACTGGAGGCTAAGAGCTAGTGCCATGGCACGTAGCTCCTTCCTGCCGTGAGCGAAGGTACAGGACTCGCCCCGCTTGCACTGGCCTGACAGCGGGCGTGGGACCTATATATGTGACATGTGGGATTGTCTGAACATGGTTAGTACACCCCAAATCCATGAAAATCACCCATATTCATGGTGAAAAGATGGATATTAATGGTGATTAATCACCATGATAACATAGGAGATTAATCATTATTAATCACCAATATTTAGCATCAACTATGTTTTACCATCTTTTACCTTCTGGTAAACTAACAGTAATAGGTAGATCAACGAACTAAATGGTCCATGGCTTCCAATAGCTGTGTAACAAATTACCCGAGGTAGTACACCCCAAATCCCATGGTTTACCGATTTGCCATACGTTTTATGTATGAAATTGCTATCAGACACAGCCATGTGAAGCCTATGTTGACCCCAGTAAATCCACAATTCAACCACGAAAAAAAGCCACATTCACTGCACCATACTTTGAAGCCGCAGCACTTGGAAAAACCAAATCGTGCTAGATGCAGCTGGCGGATGGAACCATTCCAGCATGGCAATGAGGGAACCACAAGCAATAAACATGTGATTAGATGCACATCTGATTTCATATGAACAAAAAGTTGGGTCAGGCTCCCAAGTGACCCGTTCTCCGTCCCCAAGAACGCAAGAACCACTGGGTCCCTGGGTTCTGGCTGCATGTCATCATAATTCATATATATATGTATATATATATATATGTATATATATATATATCCACCATAAATCCAGTTGACCAAAAACCAACTGAACTAGAAAAATGGGTCGCCACGTTGTAGATCTGGGTGAACATAATTCATGTCTGCTGCTCTTGGGATGATTCACTAAATTCTGGTCAGGCATCATTTATAAGTAAGGTGGGATAAGAACATCTATAGTAAAATCATACATCTATTCATACATTCATCATGTCATCATAAATTCATCGATAGCAAGCTGGGATAAGTTCTCTGTGTGAGCAGGGCCCATCTCCACCAATGGGAGATATCAAGAGTCATCCCGGTAGCCTTTCATATGGCCAATCTGCCAATCTTGGATACCTTGATGATACCCTTGCATCGTTTTAGCTGGCAAGTATAGTGTATATAGTATTCACAGAGGGAAGAAAAGACATGACAGTAATGAATCTTGACCGAACCATCAACATAAAGCGTGTGTGTATATATACACACACATCAAAAATATAGGTGAAGAACTTCACATCAATCAGCATCCTTCTCCCGCAAAAAAATTGTCTCCCAAGTGGCCCTTGGACATAAACTGGTAGCACAAGCCCGTTGCTGCCAAATTGGGACGCGACCTCAGCTCCTGGTCGGGCGAAAAGCGACTGTTCTGTGGACGTCCAACAGCCACAAGGGGCGGCTTAATAAGCCGTAACGTTACAGCGAATCCTTCGAGAATAAATGTTTATGATATATATAATCATATGTATGTATGTATATATATACATATATGTATGTTCGTATGTAAGATGTATATATATATGTATATATATATATGTGTGTATATATATATATGTATATAATATGTATAATATATATGTATTTATGTATATTTATGGATGTATATATATGTATGTATGTATATGTATATATATATATGTATGTATATGTATGTATATATATATGTATGATATGTATATATATATATGAATATATATGTGTATATATGTGCGTCTATGTATAATTATATATATGTATCAATAACATATATATATATGTATCAATAATATATATATATATATGTATTATATATATGTATTATATTTATATATGTAGATATATGTATTGTATATTTATGTATATATATATATAAGTATTATATATTAGATATATATATATATGTAAAGTGTTTATAGTTATGTATAAATATATATATATGTATATATATATACATAAATATGTTACATATATATATGTATATATATATATGTATATATATATGTATATATACATATGTATATCTATATATATGTATGTATATATATATATGTATTTATGTGTATGTATGTGTATAGCTTACCCTCTGGACCCCTTTGGGTCATAAAGATACACCGTGAAAATCACCCATTTTGAGTAGAAAGTATGAGACAGGCCGATACAAAACCCCTATCTGGCAGGGTCGTCATGTTAATTTCATGGATGATCCAGTCGTATCTTGGAAAGTCTATTCCAAGCGAAAAACACAAAGGTTGGGGACCCCAATTAAAGTAACACCACATTGCACCTATACAGTTATGTTCATAATCAGTTGTAGGCTGTTTTATTTCAATAAGATTCAATAAGTTCTAGGCCAACGAACATGATCAACGATGCCGAATGATGCCATGGCGAATGAACATCCACAAGTACCAGCTAGTTTGATGTCATGAAAGTGATACCGGTTAATTTTGATCCATGCGAATGGGGGTTCTGCAATTCTGAGCGAGTTTGTAAAGCCATCGAAGCGTGGAATAGCGTGGATGTATTATGATATATCCACCATCTAATTCCATCTAATTCCTGGTCAGTTTTGTTTTTAGCCAATAGAAGTATCTTGGGTACCCCACATTGAAGCAATACTGTGGATGGTTGCGAAATCCGAATCACCAGTTGCTAATTATGAAGCTAAACATAATACACTGGGACATACTGGGACTATTGACCATGGGATTTTCATGGGATTTTGCCGATCATCTACCGCAGGATTTCGCAAGCACATCAACCACATCAACCACGTCAACCACTGTGTCCCTTCCGAGCGTTTCCTCCTCAGAGTGAGCGAAGTTGCATTGATTACCTGAGAGGGCAATGCTGGAGTTTACCAGCGTCTGAGACGTCATCAGCTCCATGGTTTGAAAACAAAAAATATCCTAGGTTTAGTTGATTTTCCAATTTTAAGTTTTCAGTTTTAGAGGGTTTACCCATGAAAAAATCAATTTATAGGAGATGTTCCATTGAAAACATCCACCGTTAGGGGATTGTCAATTACCATTTTGGATTCGGAGGGTACATGGCCTTGACTGAAGTCAGCTGCAACTCAAGCGGTTCCTATGGTTTGGGGGTGGATCCCTAGAATCGCATGTGGCTGCAACACGCAGATAGATTCACCCACAGATACTCAATGTATTTGTATGTCTGTATGTCTGTCTGTCTGTCTGTATGTCTGTCTGTATGTCTGTATGTCTGCCTGTATGTCTGTCTGTCTGCCTGTATGTCTGTCTGTATGTCTGTATGTCTGTCTGTATGTCTGTATGTCTGTCTGTCTGTCTGTCTGTATGTCTGTCTGTATGTCTGTATGTCTGTCTGTCTGTATGTCTGTCTGTATGTCTGTATGTCTGTATGTCTGTCTGTCTGTATGT
>CAMXCT020004509.1:0-36010 GCA_947184155.2 Cladocopium goreaui
CGATTGACAGCACGCTGTATTGTAACTACAACTTGCCTTGAAGTTCGAACGTACTCTTCACTGGCAACCATACCCATAGCCCAGCGTCCCAAGTACGCCCGTTGGTCTCTGTGAAATCCAATTGCAGCCGCCACTGAAGTAAGAAAATTCCTGGGGCAATGTCCTGTGAAGTGGGACTCCAAACCGTCTGGCAGTAAGAGTGTCCCCGAGTTGGGGGCCCATTCACCAGCCACTTTTCGTGGTACCGGCAAATCGCTCAAAAGCTTGCCAATCAAAGAGGCCAACCCTGAAGGTGTGACAAACCGTCTCTTGGCAGAACCCCAATCTGATGAAGGTTCCATGACAAAGTAATCCCTGCGAAAATTAAAGGGGTCAGCATCCCACAAGCGATAGCCAATCCCCAACCAATCAATACCTGTCAATGACAATGTTCTGAACACATGCACTGATACCTCCTTCTGCACCTTGTCGGGACCAGAAGTCTTTGACTTCCCCAGCACCATGTGCAGCCCGTAGTTCGAGAGAGTTGTCCTGTGAGGCAAAGCACACTGAACATCATCGCATCTCATGGAGCCCCATATCATAACCAATGTAACCCATGCCGAAGCCCTGGAAAACATCTGTTGTGACTCATCTCCAATAACCAGTTCCAATGCCAACAACATTGCAATCGTGCACATCTCCGCTGACTTGGTGGGAGGCGCATCTGCTGCTATCTCAGCTGTCCACGCCTTCACATGTGATCTCCAGAGTTCCTCACTTGACAGACGTTCACCTTCTGGTACGCGTCCCAACTGCTCAATCAGACAGAGTGCTATGTGAAAACATTCAGGAATGGTCTTGCCACAACCTTCATCAACTCAATGCTGCAAGTAATCGATGATGTCTCGCAGTTGAATGGGAAACTTCCTACCAAAATGCAGCTGCCGCAGCTCCAACCAGATTGCAAACGGCCTCCAGGCCTTAAACCTGTTTTTTTCAGCGTGTTGCACCTCCGAGTTCCGAACAAGTGTATCCAGCCCTGTTGCTGGTCATCTAAAGTTCTGATCAGAGCAACGACAGGAAGATCTGCATCAATGTTAACCTGTGCCAACAAAAGACTGTACTTTTTGCGATCAGCGTCTGCACGCTTCGCCCGTGACTCAGCTTCCAACCGTAGCACCCTCTGGCGCTTCTTGGTGTGCGTTTCAATCAACGTCAAAACGTTTGTCTGTGAAAGCCGTCTGTAAACATCTTGCACTGACTCTGAACATGCACGCTGGGGCAAGAACATGGCCTGATCGGCGACCTGACGCCGCGCCCTCTTAAACGTCCTGTCACTTGACTCCTTCCAAACCACCAGCAAAGCAACAATATCCATGACATCTTCAGAAACCATGTCAAGAAAAATTGACTGAATGAGCTCAAGAGATTCAATGTCATTGTCAAACGCAGCATCTAATTGCAATGGAGACCGAAAGAACCTCTGAAAACAAATCAACTTGTCAGGAGCCAACTGTGGCCAACCCAGCTCCATCGCATGCTGCGCCCCGACCGTCCAACTTTGTTGGATGCAACGCGCCCCTCACTATCTAAAATTTCTCAGAGCCAGCGCTTCTCGAGAAGAAGCTTTCAGAGGACTGATCCTTCAAGTAAACTGTCCATAGTGACCAGTGAAAACTGTACCACCAAAATCTCAGTCAGCAAGAACGTATAAAACCAGTCGAAACATCGGCCAAGCCTTGCAGATCTAAAGAAATACGTTCCAGTAAAAACCAGCAATTCACAAGAGTTCCAACCCTGAATAAACTCCAGGAGAAAACGTTGAACCAAATGAAGAAAACAGCAGTACCAGAAAAACCTGTTGAATTGTTTGAACCGCTCACGCAAGTGTATCGAACCCGAATGACATGCCAACAAGCGGCAACAGCCATTCCAAAAAAGTCCCACCCTCCCACCCAACACATAGCACCGTATAGACTCACGGGCGCGCCCTATGAAGCGTGGTTACTTGATTCAGGTGCATCTGCAACTTTCATGGCAACTTCTTCTCTGAATGCATGCGGTGCATGGGTAGCTGATATGAAACATGAGCAATTTCGTGCTGCCAATGGAAGTAAGGTTGACATTGACGGTACTACAACACTCACTATTTGGGTCGGTTTTCACACTGGTAGGGACAAGAATTGGATGCCTGAGCACAAATCTGCCAAGTTGAAATGTTTGGTAGGTGGAATCAGTCAGTCGTCCTCGTGGTGCATTTGGTATCGCGGCACTCTTGTGTCGCTGACAGATTGACGGTGGTGGTTCGATTCCCCGCTGGTCCGCGAGTAGGACTCAAGACCGTAGACCCGCCGAAAGGCAACGGGCTCGGACAAAAAAAAAGTTTGGTAGGTGGAAGTAAAGTATTCAATCCAATCATTCAAATGGAAGCCGACCACCTGCGCGAAAACCCACAAACTCCGCAACAGCAAGAAACACTTCAAGCAATCACCTAAGGCTGCAAAAGGCTGATGCGCCTTCTTTTAGCAGCAAACGATCAAGCCACCAGACGAAACGAAAATAATCAAAAGCTACCTCCAACTGGGTTCAAGCAGCAACCGATATGCCCCCCGCTTGCCCCAACAAGAAACAAAATCATCTACAAAACAGCTTGCTCCGACGGACCCAATTCTGGGTCCGGAAAACCTTCTCAAAACCGGCTTCGCGCAAAAGGGCCTCCCTAGTTGCCCTTCCGGTCGCCATAAGCCACAAAGCTTCATTGAAACCAAAAGATTGCACTTCTGCAACCTTGATACAAAAAAATTCAAAAAATGAACCTAAACACGGTCCCAAAAATGGGACCGCCTGGCGGTCCCATTTTTGGGACTGCATGCACAGCTTAGTAAAAGAACAAAAGAAAAGCAATTTCACGGTCCCATTTTTGGGACCGTCTGGCGGTACCAAAAATGAGACCGCAAAATCGCAAAATCAACAGCAAAGGCCGACCCGTGCAACAAACAAAAAATGACAACTGCGTTTAGTTAAGCAACAAGCATATAGAGTTGGAACAGAGGAGGCCCGCACATGCGAAGCCTGATTTCAAGTGACTTTCCGGCCCCAGAAATGGAACCTGAAAGCGCACATGTGGTATCAGCTGTCTCCGTTCCCTGGCTCCAATGCGGCGATTGCAATGCAGCACCACCCAGACCCAGGCAACATTCACCAATCCGTCGCTACTCCGCGCTACTCCGCTACTCCGTGAAACGTTTTAATTCAATTACCCAATGTAATTGACACGATATCGAAACGATGGCGGAATAAGAAAGCCTTCAATATTTCACCTTCCCACATCTTTCCCTAAGCAGATTCTTACTCCATCCCGTTTTAAATTAATACTATTAATTAATAACGGGATTGACTGAAAAGATCAAAATTCATGCTCTTTCTGGGCTGAAAACTTCGGTAGGAGTCTAGAGGGGCAAGGGGGGCCAACAAGGGGCAGTAAAGTATTCAATCCAATCATTCAAATGGAAGCCGACCACCTGCGCAAAAACCCACAAACTCCGCAACAGCAAGAAACACTTCAAGCAATCACCTAAGGCTGCAAAAGGCTGATGCGCCTTCTTTTAGCAGCAAACGATCAAGCCACCAGACGAAACGAAAATAATCAAAAGCTACCTCCAACTGGGTTCAAGCAGCCACCGATATGCCCCCCGCTTGCCCCAACAAGAAACAAAATCATCTACAAAACAGCTTGCTCCGACGGACCCAATTCTGGGTCCGGAAAACCTTCTCAAAACCGGCTTCGCGCAAAAGGGCCTCCCAAGTAGTCCAAAGAGCCGTCCCAATCCCAATGAAGCAAGGAAAACGCAAACAAAAACCAAACCAAACACAAAAGAACAACCAAAAACCAACAAGCTACAAAACGAGAGACACCAGCAGAATGGGAAAGTGAACGGCTGGCCAGTTCAACAATGTAGCGAGGCAAATCATAAATAAATCAAACAGAAACAACCAAACCACAACCATGACGACCCGCAAATCCCCCAGCCAGATTTGCACAGCAAACCAGACAAGCAACGGGGCCAGAGCCCAGCAAGCAACAACCACAGAAGAGATAGGACACAGCAATGGATTACCACTGTGCCATATTTCAAAAAACATCCCAATAGAAAATTAATCCCATACTGAAACTGTAAGATTATTGTCAATGGCCCAAACAAGCAATGTGAAAAGAAACGTCGCAACTGCCATTCATGAGGGTGGCAAATTATGATATTACATTGGTGACCTGCACACGAAGGAAGGCTTCTCAGATTTCCTCTCACATGTGCTTTCCAAGCATCCATCATCGTATCCGTCATCATATCCTGAAGACGTAGGAATTGCCTAATCGCCAAAAATCGAAGTAGCGTCATCTGACACTGTTTGCAGACGCTCCGTCTCGAGAACGGCAGAGAGCGCCCAGACAGGTGTCCGGTAGCTACCGGCCACAGAACAGCTGCGCGGCAGACCAAAAACGCCACAGCAGTGAAAAACATCATCCAATCAAGGGAGAAAAACGATTGCGATGCCCTCACTAGGTTCAGTCCATGGCTTTCGACCACCCCAGAGCAGAGAAGCCAGCACAAAAAACCAAGAAACAAAAAGGAACAAACAGAAAAGCCGATCTTCCAATCTGATTTTTTTTCCGTCCAACGCCTTCATGGCTTTCGCCAGGTCGTTACACACATTCAATCGCGGCAAACAGTTGAATTGTAATTTACATGCAGGGCTGTCAACTTGTCGAAAGCCACAAAAGTGGTGCTAGTGGACCAGTACGCAGTCCAGAGGCTGTCCCAGCAAGAAAACAGACAAGAAAGCAAACCAAAAACAACAAAGCAAAAACAGGCAAGCCGATCTTCCAATCTGAAGCCATATCCAAAATGCAGGCCACTCCTTGTACCAAATTACTTACCTCAGTGAGAAGCAAAACTAGAACAAAAAAAACACAAAAACAAGGTGGGAGGACGGAGGGGAACAAAGCAGCATAGAACAAGAAGGGGACACATGCTCAGCGGCGATAGGGGTGACGTGGGGCCACGCACAATGCAGAAGCCGAGTGAGAAGCGATACGAGGAACCAGGCCACGCCTCGGAGGCAAAAACGTATTGGCACAAGGACAAAGCGAGGCTCACGGAGACTCGAAACCATAATAGTTTTTATTGTTCAAATTCTAGCAAGGTTGAACTTGAAGAGTTGGCAACTGTGTTTTAGGCCGTACTGGCTTGAGGTTGATGGAAGTTCAATCAAAACGAAGTAAGAAGTGGAAGGCAGGCCTCGCAAACGCAAGAAAAAGCAGACGCAAAAATGGACCTCAGCTGTCTTCCAAGAAAAGAAGCCAGTTCTGTCAAAAGGGTCTATGTTAGTTTCGGAGAGATGTAACCGAGGAGTGTGTCAAAGATCTTCCTAGAATGTGATAGCTCTTCTGCATTGCAACTGCTTGTAGGAGCGTTCCAAGCGTCATGTCGCAACCCAAAAAACAGGGTTGCCACACGCTCCAACGTGTGGATTTGGCGCTCGTTTTTGGTATCGCCTGCTGTTAAAATAGAGATTGAAAACAGTCTTGGGTAGGCTCTTTCCAAAGCGAAAAGCGGTAGTCCCTGGCAATCTCATTTTTGGCAGTGTGGAACCTTGCGAGTTGCTCGAGACACGAAGCTCTTCGCATAATGCAAGTGGATCAAAGTTGGGTTCCAAAAAGCGAATGTGCCCAAGGCCCCGGAAATGAGATTGCTGCAGTGACCTTTCCTGCCAAAACTCCATGTTGTTTGGAATTGTTAGGGTGTTGTTCTTGTTGAGGCATTGCTGGTGGGATGTCTTTTTCTGCGTCTACCTTGGCCAGCGGATTGTTTTGTCACGATTGGGCGTCACCCTGCTCAGTTTTGTTTTGGTCTCTCTACACATGTCCCAGACATTGAGGCAGCGCTCCAAGCGGTCCAGACAATCCTCCCAAAGCTTGAAGCAAGGATGATCGAATTTTTGGCCGAATGGTTAGTCACCTTTCTGATACCAGCAACGCACGTATTGGAAGTGAGGGCACCTCATCTTTCCTTTATGTTGCTCAAGGAATACTGGTTTAGAGAACTACACCTCGGCTTGAAAGTCACAGCATTGTTTGACCGCTCCGAATCATACACGCGAGTGATAGATGGTCAGGTGAGATGCATCACTCCTGAAATCAAGCCACAGAACCTGCAGGTCATCTGGAACGTACAGTTTATCACTGTGTTTGTGTCGGCATGGATGATCCCCCCAGTATACCACAGCCTGCGCAGGGAAAGCATCAAAAACGCAAGTTCCGCCAGTGCAATAGGTGTCCAGTCGGTCCGCCCCACCTGGTTCGAAGACATTGCAGCACCCAAAGAGACCACGCCTCAACCCAACCAAGGTCCCCAATGGCAGCAGCCCCAGCCGCTGCACGGGCTTAAGTTAGTCATCAAGGAAGAGGTGCTGCCGATGAAAGACCAACCGGAATTCCCATCACTTGCATTACTGGCCGCACGTGGCTTACTCGCACCTGATACGTGGAAGTGCAAACGTGCGCAGGTTAGCCTGAAGGCAACAATTGATGTCCCTATGCTAGGCACAATCATCGAGCAAAATGGTGATGGACTCCTTGAAGACTCCCACATGCCAGTAGGATGGCCACTGCACATCGACGGTGCCGTCAGACAATGTTGTATTCATCGATCTGCGAGCTAGCAAGAACTGGATGACATGCTCAAAGAATATGACATGAAAAGAGATTCAGTTGAAAATAAACCATGACGCACCCCAATGGTCTCACAATGCAGTATGGAACAGAAAGTATATGGAGCCGAAGACAGGATACACGCTGCAGCAACTATGGGCTGATTCCGAGCCAGCCATTGGGAAGAAGTCGTCCCCTTCGTATGAAATTAAAGAAGGTGACATTTTACATGCAGTTGTATAATACTGATAACACAAAACTCTGTGCTAGCCATGGCATCGCCGTCACTTACATTCCTGGAGAACTACCACTGGAAGGGCTACACGGTCGATCCCATTGTTAACAACTCCAATACGATGGTGTGTCTGCATAGAGGAAATTTTCCAATGCACCGACATTGCAAAAATATGGAAATAGGGTGTGTGCCTTTCAATCTTCTAGAGGCATGGGTATGGATCCATATGGAAAAGTGGAACATCCTATGGGCGGATGATGAGGCGTGGCTCCCACCGGATGTGAATGTGGTAGCACGGGAGCGCCTACCTCACGGATTCCATAAGGTCATTACCCATGACACTGACGAGGATTACCTTCAGGAGTGGGTGGAAGTAGCAGGCAGGGGTTTCTACCCCTTTGCAGCCGAGATACGACACTATGGCTATGCCTGCTGGGCGAATTCACGCCGCTTTGCCATTGTAGCGCGAAGTACCCAACAATGCACTATTATTGCGGAGGTCATGCATGCTTACAACCTGCTGGGAAACCGCATCGAAGTATACGCCCCCCAGGCAGATGGGATTGCTCTCACGGACCGTACTAGGATCAATAGAGCGATCCACGAAGATGATCGGTCCTGCTTTGACTTTCGGCAATCCCAAGTTTGCCGTGATGCAATCGCTGGGAAATTCCCCCAAAGTGCCAGTGAGGAGGAAAGAATTTTCCACCTAGGCGAAAGGATCCGACTATTGCAAAAACAGCATAATGACTTAATCCATGAAGCAAACCGAGCTATTTATCAAGTACAGCAGAGTTGGCAGATGCTCAGTGAAGCCTATGCGGCACTTTTTGCTGGTTAATCTGTATCACCACAGTCATTGGCATTGCCTCAATACTCATTTTGAGACGATAGATTGCTCTCGTGAAAAAGCAGGGCAACGAAAGGTCACTACCAGGATGTTCAGGTTAGTACGTTACAGCATTTAGTTTTAACAAAACTAGCCAAGATGTGATTTGTCTACATGACCTTTCGCACGTGACTGCTGCAGCTTTTGGCTGATGAAACGAGATATTAGTCTAGGGCGGTGTTTACACTGTCGCAACTGACCATAACACTAGCTCGGGGGAACTTCCTTCTTCAACCACTGATTATGCTATCCTCTTATGGGGTACTCCCTGAATCACGTTCCCAAGCTGTTCCTGAAGGGTACACTCTCCCCCCGTAAGCCCCTCGACATACACGGCATAAATATGTGGTACAATTTCATCACAAGACTCATGGCCTATGCGCGGTTCAGACACGGTAGCCATCAAGTATCATCTTCGCTCAGAATGCTGGTGTATGGCCTGGAAGCGGCCCAAAATTTGACCAGTACTTTAAGCGATCTCCGCCGTACGGTTAAGCTGCTGCAGAGTGGTCTCGTCATACTCTTTCCAGACGAAACGTCTGGATTACAGTTATTATATAGCACACTTGACAGGGACTTAATGCAAGTGGAACGCACGTGTCAGTTCCTTACCCACCAACTTCTTACTGCGATGGCAGAGACACGTGAAGACATCGTACAATTGGCGGCGTTCAGTAGCCCAGCGGACAGAGGAGTCTGGATTAACCGACTCTTCTTGATTCCCGCTGGACCAGGGTCATTAACTGACGGATCAGGTACATATCCAGTCCCCCTCGACGCTCACCCTTTTAGACTGGTGGTCAGGACTGTACTGATCACGGCCAGCTTGGGAGGTTTCATCGATACAGAGGCACTTGCTGCCCCCGTTTCATCCCTGGTGGAACTAACCTTTGCCCTCCTACGAGTGAATAGACCCTGGAACATCAGGACGTGGACTGAAGTTGCTGACGGCGTTGATACTATTGTTGTGTCGGTGTCCCAAGATACGCTGCTCAGAGACATAGTCAGAGAACTCCAACCGTTTGTGCGCATTCAGATCCTCATGCAGGACCCGCCTACTGCAGTGGTAAGTGACTCCACCAGCGAGCTGCTATCTCCGAGGGTAGTACTACTGTGAAAAACCAACAGTTGATGAGAATGGCATGCAAAAGCAGAGCAATATAGGATGTGAATAGAGAAGGTAGCTCATCACGGGAGGTCACAGCTCTCCTTATCATTATCCTTTCGGTTGGACATGAACAGTCGTCCTGACGCAGCCATTTCATCCTCAAACCCTTTGAGCAACATAAAACGTACCTACCACATAGCTGACACGCTCGCACTTGCACACAGATACACACTCACTCGTGTTGATAATATGGTGTTTTCTCTCGATACTGTGGCTGTTAAGTTGAGGGGTTATATCTAGCCACCAACCTAATTTCTTTTATGTTTCCTGAACACGGTGTTTCTCTGACCGTAGACGTGTCGGGTTGCACCTGTCAGGCTGTGAATGATTGCCTTAATATCATGCCCCTGCTCCTAAAACAATGAAAGCACCTCTCCCCCTTCAGTTACTCACTTAAGTCTAATCTGTAGGATTGCTACCTTGTGTGTATCTATTTGGGAGATTTTCCTCGTGTGTTCCTGGTGTACCTATTGTGTGTGGGTCTGGACAACGGCTATCCTGGCGATACCATAAGTGTGTGTCAAGAGAGTCTAGAGCTACTTCTTGAATCTAGGCATGAAGCACCTTGATGTAATCGACGGGGAGCTGGCAGCAGTCCCAGCTGAAGAACGGCCAGCTGCAGGCACTATTGGACAAAACCTTGAACTAGTCATACTCAAGTTGCGATCACCAGACGCAGAAGTATGGACAGCCAGCACAGCAACAGCTGCAGTGGTTGGACTTGGTAGTACTCAGTACCAAGAATATATCTTGCTCTATAACGGATTGATACAGCGCACTCCATGTGAGTGCACCCTCACGGACGAGGCCATCAGCTATATTGATGATCAACTGATAGATCAGCTTGGCGCTGAGGGCATAACCATCACAGATGCCTCTTCGGTTCGAGTGGCAACAGTCTTCGTCCAGCAAAGTTATACAGAGCTTGCCTGTTTCCGTTCCTTCTTCTAAGTCACATGACTTGGCGAGCTGACGCCCCATAAAACAAGTGCAGCGCGGGGGCGAGGGACAGTGCACTTCTGATACATGTTGCTATTCAGTATATGTGTACCTTGACTTTTGCATGTCGAGCAGTCTGTTGGGGAGTGGCATGAGTGCATGTTAGCTGTATTGAATAGTACAAGTATACACTGCATATTGCCGCCTCTCGGCTCAATTATCCCCTGCCCAGACATATTGGAAAGGCGAGGGCTCTCACACTTCTGGCCGTAGACTGGCTCAGGGGTGTACCCTCGCCTTACCCATCCTCCCTCCGTCTCTCCCTCTCTGTCTGCCCTCTGTCTGCCCTCCCCTTTCTCTTCTCTGTTGTCTGCCTGTCCCACTCCCTTGTTGCCACCTCCTGTCCTCCCTTTGTATTGATCCTCGGTACCAATACCCTCTGCCGTGCCACCTCGCCTGTCTAACCCCCTTGGTCTATCTGGCACTTTTTGTGCCATCTCTTCTAATCTCACAAATAGAACGGGAGTAGCTGGCGATAGTTAGCAGAGCCACCATGACGCAATGGATAGGGGACAAGTGGAGATTGAAGGCAGGCCCACAGCTTGGCCCAACGAACAGCAATGAGTCAGCTGAGGGTACCACTACGGAAAATAACACAGAACTCCGCCGCTGTGGCTACAAAGAATCCTTTGTCCAAGAATATGATGGCATCAAGGTGTACCATCACCAAGGCAGCTATCAGCATATCGGCCCACAGATCTATTCTTGGGCTTTCTATGAATATCGAATGGTTATCAACTCGGAGTATTGGAATATCATTATTGATGAGAACATGAAGGAAGTTCCAAGCAGCTTCCCAGGCTCCAGCTCCGCTAAGCTCACACACGACTTCTGCCATGTTGATTCCGAAAGCAGCGATGATGTATACACTAGCTTCAGTTTCGTAGAAATGGGAGGCCGTACCATATGGCCCTTCTACACCACAGAGTCCTTCCAGGAAGACCTATGGATCTGGGTTAGTCCTCGCAGATTCGCCATCATTTCCAACCATCCGAATAATGAAAAGCTGAACCACTTCTATTCGAACAAAATGCATGAACATCATATTCTAGCCAACAGAGCGAAGTGCTGGAGCACCTATGTAGTGGACACCGATGGCAGCAAGAAGAAGGACTGCCTCATTGCTCTCAATGAAGACACAAGGATTTGTTGGGCCGATCAAGAGACCTTTGCCACAGGGTTTGAAGACAAGTATGATGTGCGACAGGCAGCACATAAAGGAGCAATGGCCTATGGGAAACGTAAACACCCAGGCCCCACAGGGCAAGGCAGTGCCAAACCTTTCGATGCTACAGGTACCTATAGCGCACGAGACATGCAAGCTCTAAATGCTACCTTTGCCAATCCAGGCCAATCGACCTCCTTACCATCTGAACAAGCCAAGGGAGAGGCAATGGCTGCGCAGTGGACATGCGGACAAGTGCCGCTGCTTGCACCTATGGCAGAAGGAGTTGACAGGAAAGACCCACAACTAGCCTATGCAAGAACACTGCTAACCGTCTTTCAAGAGGCAGTGAATCAAATGGCCACTGTTGTGAAGAACCTGGAACAAATTCAGATAGAAAGTGCGGCCAGAGGTGGGGCGAACCCAACCAAGGAGTTGACCCAAGAGCAATCACAGGATGAGAACCAAGCTGTTGAAGCAGGAGAGCAGCAGCAGGACTCACATCCGTGAACGCGTGCAGTACGTCAATGTACATGATCGTAGCGAAGACTATCGACATGCATCATTCTGACGGTGAAAGAAAAAGGCGTGCCTGTCCGATCGGGAGTCAGTGATTAGTCACAGTTGAAGGTGCCGCAGGCCTCATACCTTGAAGAACTGACCTGGTTGCCTTCTTATGTTTTTTCTATCTGTTCCCCATAAGGCACACTCAGACTGACTCCTTTCCCTGCTCTCCCCTATCACATTCTTGGCCTCCGCAGCTTTTGATGTTTGTTTATGGGCTCAAACCACTGATTGTTTTACAGCAGTCGCCGTGCATCCCACCTTATCTTTGGGCTCGGATCAACTTCTGACTGACCGTCTAGGTGCCCCCTAATGTAGACCTCCTCCTCAACCATTATCATAGTAGATATATTCAAATGCGGCTAGCTGTGCGCCATGGCATCAATGGGAACGAAGAGCTGACCATACAGGTGGTTGCTGGGGTTACAGTCGGATGGGACATCATGCAACAGTTAGCCTTGCGGCTTGCTTTAGATTCCCCGTTTCAGATTGTCCTCTACCTGAACAGCACAGCGGCAATCCTCTCTCCGGTACGAGCCATCAGTTCCCATATGACATCCATGGACTTGGAAGTATGCTATCTGGTGCAAAAGTTGCAATACCCAACCGCCGAGCACTATCAGACGCTAATGACTGCTCTATATGAAAAAGATGTCATTGAACTTCTCCGCCTCCTAGGCCAAGCGATTGATCTCACGTGGAACGTTCCAGATGGCGGACACACCAGCTCGTTGCTCACACTGGCAATCTTCCGAGACAATGACAGTGACACATACAAGTTTCAGGCCTCCAGAGACTTGCACTTCCCCCGGCCTGGGGTCAGCCTCACGTACTTGCTTCTGCAATCTTTGGCTAACCCCAACATCCTCCCGCCAAAGCAGCAGCCGACTACTATGTTGGAATTGGCAGTCGAACTTGGCAATTCGCACCTTGTCCAGTTACTCCTAGACGAAGGAGCAACGGTGAACCCTGAGGGTGATGTGGTGCCGCCTCTGATGACTGCCGTTTTGCATCGACATAGAGGAAATGTACAACTGCTACTGGATGCGCGGGCAGACCCGTGGAAGACTACACCCATCGTCTCGCTGTGTGACCATCCCTGGTACTGGTTTGGCTTCCTGTCACGCCATGAATCTGTCAACGTGGCACAAATATCCTTTGTCCAAGGTCCAGAGGATACCGTGGCTGATCTCCTCCCCAATGACGCTCAGACCCAGCAAAGTGCAGAAGGGACTGCACACCCAAGTTTTGATGACACTACCATGACGGAACATGCGAAGCTCCTTCTAGGCAGTATAGTCCGAAAGTATCACAGCACCAGACCTCAACTAATGAGAGGGTGCTACACGTCGCACCGATGGAGACGAATTTTGGAAGGCCTCTACCTACCTGTTCGAATCAGAGAAGAGCTTCGCCGACCTGCTGGACTGGCCCGGCCTGCAACACCGTTGGATCAGGTAGATTGATGCCATTGACCATACTGCTTGTAGCTCGCATTAGCAAAGGAGTGAGCACCTGCTGTCATGACGGACTTGTTTCTGCACATTCTGAGTGATTATGTTTTAGCATCCTTAATTCCTTCCAACAACAAGTTACAACTATTTACTACTTTCTCCTCTAATTGCTTTTGTTCTCACGATGTGTATCTACCGCGAGGGAATCGGAGAGGTCAACTCTTAAGCAGACACGTTCATTTGGGCAAGGCAACGTAGGTTGAGATATCCCTGGCCATCCTAAGCACGGATATTTTCCTTCATGCCTATGCATCGTTGCCATTTTTGGCTCAAATCAGTGAATATTGGTGCGTCTCCTCGCACCAACTCAGAGCTTACCCTAGTACAGTGCTCTTATAACTGTCCCTGTTTCTCTTGCAGTCTGATTCCGGGGAGCTTCATTGTTGTGCTGTGGGTGCTTCATAGAACGTATCTTTCCTCTCTCTTGCCTTAACTTCGGCTTCTCCCTTCTCTCTTGCTTGGTGACCAGTGGGTACCTGGCTTTTCTGGCCGTAGACTGGCTCAGGACTGTCAGTGCTTCACACTCCCTTTTTTGTTTGGTTCTCTTATTTCTCGCGGATCGTGCTCCAATTCATCTGCTTCTTCTCAATCTCTTTCTTGACTTCAGTGTTGGGTGGTACGTCTCCCTCCCCCCTTCCTTTCTTTCCCCGGGTCCCTTTCCACTCCTGGTGTTGTCTTCTTTGATTGCTTATTTCGCTGTGGGAGTATCTGGTTTTGCTCGCTCTGCCTGCCCACCAGTTTCCTTCCTTGCGGTTTGGTTCGGTTGCTTTCTTTTCCCTAGGGTTCGGTGCCTGGTCTTTCTGGCCGTAGACTGGTCCAGGATTTCCAGCGCCATCCCTCTCCTCCCCCTTTAGTTAGGATCGGCCTTTTACATTTGGATCGGTTATCTCTCTGTGCTTCCCCTGCAAATACTCCAGTGTGGTACTTCTGGCCGTAGACTGGTCAGGGGTATCACGACGCTGGCCTCCCCCAACTAATATTAGTGAGCACTGTCTCTGGCCGTAGACTGGTCCAGGGGCTTTGCCTTCCAATTCTGGTCATGGACCTCCTTACTAGAAGCGGAACACCTTTGGTTCGAAGCTGATCCCCTAGCGCAATTTGATGACCTGTTGGAAGCCTTAGGCCTCTACAAGGACATTTCAACGGAGTATGGCTTGAATCAGTCTGTACATCACCAGTGGAGGTTTGGGGACCCCCACAAAAAGTCTGGTGAACCTGATAGGCACGACTATGAGATAAAGGTCGTGGATGGTTTTGAGGTTGTACCGGGACCAACGTGGCACAGCCTTTATCGATGGATTGTCAGCCAAGCCGCTGACTTCCTAGCCTTCCAAACTGTCTACCTCATCACTGACAATCGAGACCTATTGGCGGAGACTGTGACCAGCACCGCAGGGCTAAGTCACTGGCCCATGGTCGCTGCGTGGTGGAAGGAGCGAATTCGGTATGTGGGCCCGTATGGGGAACGTACCACAGTTGTATTTGTACCCATATCGGCAGACACGGGGCTGGACAAGGTGCACCCCACGTGGGCTGGCACCTACATTTTGGATGCGTGTGTTTTTCTCTTTCCAGACATCAACTTTGCTCTCATTGACAGCGACTGTGTGCCTGTCACACTTTTCGAAATTCAGGAGCTGTGGTTGTCATGCGTAGAGCATGACCCCCCAAAAGAAGAATGCCGACAACCTGAAGCAATCCCGAGCAGCCCGATTGCCCCTGCACAGAAGAGAGCAAGATCAGTTGACACGGGACAAGCCACGCAACAGCAACCTGGCCCCCCTATCAAGCTGCCTAAATCACGGAGCGTAGAAAACCTTGTGGCCAGTGCTGTACGGTCGCCACCTCCTGACCATACAGGAAATTTCGAGGATGAGGTTGACTTTGGTGGGTCAGAACCCTCAAGCCCACGCCCAACTGAGCATGAAGAAGAGAAGAGCAGAAACTCCTCGCCCACGGCCCAGTCGTGTCCAGGATCGACTGACAAACGAGCTACCACTGAAACACCAAAACCTGTGGCCAACAAAGGCGTCATCCTGGTAAGTGAAGCTTTCACGGAAATCAATGCTGGACTAGTGATTGTGTTGGCATCTGGACATCGCAGCCCAATTCTGGAGTCTGACCTTGTGGACCCTGAGCGTGACCCAGATGAACTTGCCGCGATTGCCAGCACGGCCTACCTTGGCCATGTCGAAAGCTACCTATCGACCACACAACCGCCATGTGATACTGAAACTGCCGTGTCCAGTGGCTTGCTAGGATCACCGCTTTTAGGCACCGCCACTCGATGTACAGCTGATTGGTGTCATGCCTGGAGCCTTTTGGGACAATGGTCAGGGTTGGTCACCTTCCCTGTACCTGCAACGGGTCAGTGGCCTCGGCATGGACACTTGCGAGGAATCCTTGACGGCTTCCAAGGCAGACAACCCAATTTTCATAAGTGGGCCCGGCCCGCCTATGAGCAAGGTGCCCTGCCCACACTCAGCCTCCTCCCAGGCGAGGTTGTGATCAAAGTTCTACCAGGAGACAAGATTTATCAGGCCATGGAAATTGAACCGGGTTTCATGAGGCCTGCCATACTGCATGGGTTTGGAACAAGGGCCAAGCAACGGCTGCCATCACGACTTGAGGAATTGGCGCAGTTCGGCTGGTTACCGCTAGCAGCAGCCCTGTTTGGGACAGCAGAGTGGCAGCCACAGTGGCTCCACCGCAACTTTCTCCCAGTCATAGGCCTGCGTGTCCATGCAAAGATCCCACCGTCCCCGCTCTCGTATCAGCAACAAGTGGCGCTGCTCGGCTTGTGGGAACGAAGACCTGCAATTGGGACTCAGTGCCGGGCCCTTGCCCAGGCCGCTGAACTCACATTTGGCCTCCCAACCGCGTTTCGCGCACCAGAGGACTGGACAATAGAAGTGAAAGGAGAAGTATTTGATCTCGTGCAGTGTTCCCAGCGGATATATACTGGGGAAGCAGCCAATACTTCGCAAGCCTCGCAAGCTATGTTTGATCGGCCGAAGAAATGGGCACACTGGGTCTTTTCGATGAATGTTCTCTGGCAAGACGACTCTCCCATGCCGGATCGACCCCTCACAGTGCACTGCAGTGGATTGGGTGGTGGGCTGCTAAGCCCTGACCATGAGTATGACATTTTCTTTCAGAATCATGCGCAAATGAAAGTGTATGGCCCCCCACCGGCAATGACAGATGATTGGGAGCAGCGCATCACTCAACACGGGTTGACCAAAACTACGCATGAGTACGCAATTTACCAGCTTTTCTCCACTGCACTGGGATGGAGTGCATGGAGGGAATTTTTGCCGGATAAATTTGCCAATCGAAAGCTTTTGATCACCCGTGCCATACGGTTATTGACTGCGGCGACCATCCGGCCAGCACATGCAAGGCCTCCCCATCCCACATGGGTCACTGCAGTTCGCCAAATCTTCAGGTGCCATCACCCACAGGGCAAATTGCTGTTTTTGCGATCCTGCTTTCCTCATTATGTGACAGCATCCATCCCAGACGGAATTAGAGACATCGATGTCCTTGGCTTCTCGGCGGGATCGTACACTGGGTTGGCAATTCATAAAGTGCTCAATGAATTTGACTGCTTCCCAGGCACCACTAAGGTAGCAGCAATTGCCTCTCCGCCCGAAATGCTGAGGCTAGCAACTGGGGAACGAAGAGTGGTGCTTCTGCATTGTCTTGAGGACCGACTCTGCGTGTGGCATCCTAACACCCTCACAGACCTCAGCTATAATGTCGTCCTCATCGACGGGCAGCCATCCTGGAGTGGCCGAGCACGACATGCATATGGCCACCTATTGTTTACACCAATAGAAGAAGGCACCCATCATATTGATTATCTCCAGATTACGACCCCGGAAGTCATACCGCATGGGATACGATGTGAAGGGCTCTTACGAGTGCTCTCATGGGTTAGCTTTGATCTACCTGATCATTGCAAACGCACCCTAAGTTCGCTCCTCCAGGCTGCTGGCAAGGGATGCCCTGATCTACATATGGTTCCATGTGATGGCAGAGATGTACGAGATGACCCCCCTGCTACGGAACAGGATTTGCGACAGGTCTTGATTGACATGATCCCAATCCCTGGGCAGGCGCACGCGGAAGGGGGAGAACTCATGAGGAGCCTGCTAGCTGAATTCCTCCGTGGCTTCTCTTTGCGCACATTGATTTTTCTGCTGGATATGGTATTGCCTCAATTGGACGCTTACCATGCTGGTCGTCAGCTACAGCATCTACAGCCCTGGACCAGCGTTGAGTTGGCGCAACAACAAGAGCGAGGTTAACCGGGAGTCGAGCTTGTGGTCCGATATGGATATGAGGCCTTTGCTGGTTTTCATGTTGTGCAGTTGCTCACAGAGGGTATTCCCCTTTTGCTTTTCAGCGACCCGAAGGCGGTTCCTTCTGTGTCGCCATGGAGTCTATGTGCAAATGGCGACTTAGGGAGCATGGAAGCCAATGTGATGGCAGGTAGGGCACTGTTTGGGCGGCTCCCTGATGGCCCGCGCCGCTGCGCCATTTTCCTGGTCCAAGAAAAAGTAATGCAAGGTACTAGTCGATCCGCGGATTACCGGGCATACCGTCGAATTGCCCCGAAGTCACTTGAACTAGTCCTAGTCTCCAGGTCTGTGGCATTTGCTTTTTGTGGCCGCCTTCTAGTGCAACAGCCAGCTGAGGTGGAATATTTTGACCCAGTGAGAGACTGGCCGCAACCTATTGTTTTCCATGCAAACTTCTCTGTGTTGATGGAAGAAATGGCATTCCTTGGTGACACACGAAGTCTTAAGAAAAAAAATTTGCCGCTAACATTGAGGATCCAAAATACACAAAAAACATTAAAAAAAAGTTGAGGTCAAAGTCCAAAACTTGAGTCCAAATAGAAAACAAAAGTCCAATGAAAAGTCCAAAGCCCAAAGCAAAGTCCAATGAAAAGTTCAAAGCCCAAGACAAAGTCCAATGAAAAGTCCAAAGCCCAAGGCAAAGTCCAATGAAAAGTCCAAAGGCCAAAGCAAAGCCCAATGAAAAGTCCAAAGGCCAAGGCAAAGTCCAATGAAAAGTCCAAAGACCAAGGCAAAGCCCAATGAAAAGTCCAAAGGCCAAGGCAAAGTCCAAGAGAAAACCAAGTGAACTTTTCATTGACTTTGCCTTGGCCTTTGGACTTTTCATTGGGCTTTGCCTTGGGCTTTGGGCTTTTCAGTGGACTTTACTTTGGCCTTTAGACTTTTCATTGGACTTTGCTCTGGCCTGTAGACTTTTCAGTGGACTTTGCCTTGGACTTTGCTTCTTGGCTTGGACTTTGCCCTGGGCTTTGCCTTGGACTTTGCTTCTTGGCTTGGACTTTGCCTTGGACTTTGCTTCTTGGCTTGGACTTTGCCTTGGGCTTTGTTTCTTGTCTTGGACTTTGCCTTGGACTTTTCATTGGG
The DNA here is from genome assembly GCA_947184155.2 of Cladocopium goreaui. Lineage (NCBI taxonomy): Eukaryota > Dinophyceae > Suessiales > Symbiodiniaceae > Cladocopium > Cladocopium goreaui. Next base: position 18,676 of record CAMXCT020004509.1, read on the forward strand.
CTTTGTCTTGAAGTTTGGATTTTGCCTTGGCCTTTAGACTTTTCATTGGACTTTGCCTTGGCCTTTGGACTTTTCATTGGACTTTGCCTTGGCCTTTGGACTTTTCATTGGGCTTTGCCTTGGGCTTTGGACTTTTCATTGGACTTTGCTTTGGCCTTTGGACTTTTCATTGGACTTTGCTTTGGCCTTTGGACTTTTCATTGGACTTTGCCTTGGGATTTGGACTTTTCATTGGACTTTGTCTTGGGCTTTGGACTTATCATTGGACTTTGCTTTGGTCTTTGGACTTTTCATTGGACTTTACTTTGAGCTTGTCAGCTAGCTTTGCATTGGCCTTTTTTCTCTTGGACTTTGCAGTGGGCTTTGGTTTGGATTTTTTCTGGTCATTCAACTTGGCCTTGGTTTTTGTCTTCTTTGTGTCAAATCTGCGGATTTGAGCCTTGGGCATTTGCCTTCACCTTGGCGGTGTTGTTTTTGGCCTCAAACCTGTTTGGTTCCTGATCTTGGGTCTGCGGTGATTCATCTTCATTCAGCCAGTCCAGTCCAAGAGTCCAAGACTTATAAGTGACGCATGTGGACAGCGCCTGTTTTTGGCCAGGATTCAAGAAAGAAGCATATTGACCGCGCAACGTCTGTAAGGGCATGGACGGTATTGATGCAGTCCCACCATGGAAAATATTGAATATTGGCCTGAATCACATGGATGCCAAGTTACAACTTGCTCTTAGACACAGCCCTGCTCAGCATCGTCATCGTCTTATCTTAGGGCTTCGAGTCAAGTGATGTCAGTGCCTTGCTCGGGCTTCAGCGTCTAGCAAACACAGCCAGTCACTACTAACATATTGGATCTTGCAAATCTTCAAGCTGAAGTGGCAAACCAAAGGCCAGCCAGCTGCAAAGCAGCCCAGCCAATCTGAGCGGCCAGCTTGCCAAACAGCTCAAATCTCTGAGCGTGGGACTTTGCCACCTCCTAACTGCAAACGTACTAGCGGCCACTGTCAGGCGACTTAATGACTTGGCGACTAGTGACTAGAACTTGACACCAACAGCTGACAGTGACAGTGTGCCCGGCCAACGGCCAACGTCATTTCACATGACACGATGGTTTTGGGGCTGCGGCGGGTGGGTCAGTTGCGTAGCTTGAAGGCATAGAGTATATGCCTGCCTATCTATCCAGGGAGCTGCGCGGCGTGCAGCTCGCAGCTAAAACAGACTGACCACGCAGCCGCGCGACCTGCGTGACCCAAGTGTGAAGTGTTAGTGAGTATACTGCTTGGCCTGCTGACTGCTTCACCGACCGGGGTTTGGCATCTGCTGGAGTTGGAAGGGCCCGGGCCCATCACTCACTTGATAGAGCGGGCCGAGGGGGCCACTATCCAATCACAACACATATGTGTATACTGAAAACATATATACATTTAGAATACATGTCTGTCTGTCTATCTATCTATCTATCTATCGATCTATCCATCTATCTATCGCTCTATCTATCTAGATAATATCATCTATCGCATGATGCATTGCACAAATACATGCGTGTCACATGATACTGATAGGAGATAAAATTTGGTGCAACCTGAACCTCAGCAGGGAACCTAAATCTGAGGCCTGTCTGTCTGTTGCGCACACCCAACAGCCAGCATCACTTGTTGTTAACTTAAGTTAAGTTAAGTTAAGCCTCGGAGCATTGGCTGCTCCCAAGTACAGATGGTTTACTCATGAGTCAAGTCATTGCGCTAGAGTAGAGATTGGTTTGACTGACCAACATAGACCAGCCAAAATGATCCGCATCATAGGAAAATAATATCTTTCCATGGCTCCATGGAGTGCAACAGAAGCACACCGCGCAATTTTTCCAAGACTCCGGGATGGCTCAAGACGTTTTCAAGGTTTCAAAAGGTTTCTTCTTCGCCGAAAAATTATATGAAGTAAGATGAGTAGATGCATATCCACTAAAATTTGGGCGCCGGAGGCGCCAAAAAATTATAAAGGAAAATGAGTAGATACATATCCACTAAAACTTGGGCGCCGGAGGCGCCGAAAAATCATATTAAGGATAAACTTATAGAGAAACTGTTGCTTTGTTCTTGTGTACGCTGCATGCGTGCAGACGCAGAGGGCTCGCCAGCATCATTGCTGACTGCATAACATTGAAAAAAAAATAATTGAGAAAATACTGCCGTATGCCCTTTCGCCCTGCCCCCCCCCGCCCATGCCCCATACCAAAAAGCACCAAAATTGGGTTGATCATGGTTACGGTTAGATGGCGTTTCTTAGTGTCCAAATTTTTGCTGCTCTCAGCGCTACAAAAACAGATATACGTAAAATAAAAATAAACGCGCACGCACGTACTATGACGTACCTTTTTATTACGCTCGGCCGCTCGGTGGGTGACGCTGACATCAAGTAAGAGATTCTGTGTGTTTTTTGCTGGGCTCAAGAAGTTGTCATTGATCTAAAAACGATCTAAAACCGATCAAAAAAACGATCAAAATCGATCAAAAATCAATAAAAAATCAATGTTTGATTGAACTTTGAAAATTGTTCCAACTTTTGCTCCGACTTTTGCTCCGACTTTTGGTCCGCAATTTTTGCTCCGCGACTTTTGCTCCGCGACTTTTGCCGCGACTTTTGCTCCGACTTTTGCTCCGACTTTTGCTCCGGTTTTTGCTCCAACTTTTGCGCCGACTTTTGCGCCGACTTTTACGCCGACTTTTGCGCCGACTTTTGCGCCGACTTTCGCGCCGACTTTTGCGCCGACTTTTGCGCCGACTTTCGCGCCGACTTTTGCGCCGACTATTGCGCCGACTTTCGCGCCGACTTTTGCGCCGACTTTTGCGCCGACTTTTGCGCCGACTTTTGCGCCGACTTTTGCGCCGACTTTTGGCCGACTCTTGCTCCGACTTTTGCTCCGACTTTTGCTCTGACTTTTGCTCCGACTTTTGCTCGGACTTTTGCTCCGACTTTTGCTCGGACTTTTGTTTCGACTTTTGCGCCGACTTTCGGGTTGATTTCTTTAGCAGGACTTGCTACGCGGTAGCGCTGGTTTTAGCGCTGGTTTAAGGTTCCTCTAAGTTTTCCAGCTCTACGACTCTAAGACTCTAAGACTCTAAATTTTCGGTCTAAGACTCTAAGTTTTCCAGCTCTACAACTCTAAGACTCTAAGACTCTAAATTTTCGGTCTAAGACTCTAAGTTTTCCAGCTCTACGACTCTAAGACTCTAAGACTCTAAATTTTTGGTCTAAGACTCTAACAGCTCTACGACTCCAAGACTCTAAGACTCTAAGTTTTCCAGCTCTACGACTGTAAGACTCTAAGACTATAAATTTTCGGTCTAAGACTCTACGTTTTCCAGCTCTACGACTTTAAGACTGTAAGACTCTAAATTTTGGGTCTAAGACTCTAAGTTTTCCAGCTCTACGACTCTAAGACTCTAAGACTCTAAATTTTCCTTCTAAGACTTTAAATTTTCCAACTCTAAGGCTCTAAGACTCTAAATTTTCCGTCTAAAACTCTAAGAGTTTTCCAACTCTAAGACTCTAAAACTCTAAGACTCCAAATTTTCCGTCTAAGACTTTAAATTTTCCAACTCTAAGACTCTAAGACTCTAAATTTTCCGTCTAAGACTCTAAATTTTCCAACTTAAAGACTCTAAGACTCTAAATTTTCCGTCTAAGACTTTAAATTTTCCAACTCTAAGACTCCAAGACTCTAAATTTTCCGTCTAAGACTCTAAGTTTTCCAACTCTAAGACTCTAAAACTCTAAAACTCTAAGTTTTCCCTCTAAGACTCTAAGACTCTAAAACTCTAAGTTTTCCCTCTAAGACTCTAAGATTTCCAACTCTAAGACTCTAAAACTCTAAGACTCTATGACTCTAAATTTTCCTTCTAAGACTTTAAATTTTCCAACTCTAAGACTCTAAGACTCTAAGACTCTAAACTTTCCGTCTAAAACTCTAAGTTTTCCAACTCTAAGACTCTAAAATTCTAAGACTCCAAATTTTCCGTCTAAGACCTCAAGTTTTCCAACTCTAAGACTCTAAGACTCTAAGACTCTAAGACTCTAAATTTTCCGTCTAAAACTCTAAGAGTTTTCCAACTCTAAGACTCTAAGAGTCTAAATTTTCCGTCTAAGACTCTAAGTTTTCCAACTCTTAGAATTTAAGACTCTAAGACTCTAAATTTTCCAACTAATAAATTCCGGTTCAAGTTCATCGTTTTTTGCCCTCCATATCTGCACCGCAACATAAGCAAAATTTTAAAAAAATGTTCAAGCGCTCAAACAAAATGCTCACAGGTTTTGACCTGTATGAATTCACTGTTGCATCCACGTTGCTGCATCCGAACCATGCAAAATAATGAAATTCAAACGGTTTCAAATGGTTTCAAAAGGTTGTTTTAAAAGGTTTCAATAGGTTTCAAATAGTTTCCAAGCCAAATTGAAATTCAAATTGTTTCAAACGGTTGTTTCAACATAATAAACTGGTTTCGGTTGTTTTCATGGCATTTCTGGGCATTTCTGCTTGTGGTCGTTATTTCGCGAGTCGCGTTGCCTCTGGCTGGGCCCTTGTGATTCTGAATTCCCATGGTCGTCTTGGGGTTTTCAACTGTCCAGTTGATTTTCTTCTGGACCTTGTCTTTGTCTTGGGCTTCAGCCTTTTCATTGGATCATTGGACTTTGTTTTGGGCATTGGACTTTGCTTTGGGTTTTGGACTTTTACTTGGTCTTTGCCTTTGGCTCTGGACTTTTCATTGGACTTTGTCTTGGGCATTGGACTTTGTCTTGGGTATTGGGCTTTTCATTGGACTTTGTGTTGGGCTTTGGACTTTTCATTGGACTTTGTCTTGAGCTTTGAACTTTTCATTGGACTTTCGTTTGGTCTTTGGACTTTTCATTGGACTTTGCTTTTGGCCTTTGGACTTTTCATTGGACTTTGCTTTGGTCTTTGGGCTTTTCTTTGGACGTTGCCTTGGCCTTTGCTTCTTGGCCTGGACTTTGCCTTGGACTTTGCCTTGGGCCTTTGACTTTTCATTGGACTTTGCCTTGGACTTTGCTTCTTGGCTTGGGCTTTGCCTTGGACTTTGCCTTGCACTTTGCTTCTTGGCTTGGACTTTTCCTTGGACTTTTCATTGGGCTTTGTCTTTGGCTTTTGACTTTTCATTGGACTTTGTCCCTGGCTTTTGACTTTTCACTGGACTTTGTCTTGGACTTTGGGCTTTTCATTGGACTTTGTCTTGGGCTTTGGACTTTTCATTGGACTTTGGCTTGGCCTTTGGACTTTTCATTGGACTTTGCCTTGGCCTTTGGACTTTTCATTGGACTTTGCCTTGGCCTTGGGACTTTTCATTGGATTTTGTCTTAGGCTTTGAACTATTCATTGGACTTTGCTTTGCGCTTTGGACTTTTCATAGGACTTTGGACTTTTCAACGGACTTTGCTTTGGACCTTTAGACTTTTCATTGGACTTTGCCTTGGCCTTTTGGACTTTGTCTTGGGCTTTGGACTATTCATTGGACTTTGCCTTGGACTTTGGACTTTTTATTGGACCTTGGACCCTTTTTATTTTTACCAAAGGCCCAACTTTTTGCCTATGTTAAGGCTCTCAATATTAGCAGATTTTTTTTCTTAAACGAAGTCGTTGTGAATTGCTGGTCTTTGCACAGGCCAACCCGGCGCGACTCCCAGTGACAATGGGCATTCTCCAGCCCAATATCCCAGTGCGAAGAATGATGAGCGAACGCAGGACAAAACTGACAGATGCATTGGTCCGAGTGCTCTGTCGCCTATTGACACCCATTGGAGTTGTTCTCCCAGGTCCGCACGATGAGTATATGCGCGACAGCCTACTCTCTCTAGCAGGGCATGGGGATGGGCATGTCCTTACTGTGGCAGTAGCATTGCTCCTGGCAATTCTCACTGGCCGTTCTGACCTTTGTATCGCAGGCGTTTTTGGTGCAGGAAAGACGCGTTCCCTAGCAGTCTTGTTAATTGCCCTCAGCTGCGAACTAAGTGACTTCTATGCGATCGTTTACACCAAAGAAAACGTTGCTGCAAAAGCCCTATAGCTGACCAAATCAGTGACCTTGCCCCACCAACGCAAACAGCCTTTGGACGGCTACTGGGCCGCATTGAGGAAGGAAAGGGTGAAGCTTATGCAACAAAAATTGATGTTCGCTGCAGTGATCGCAATAGAGTTATTGCTGAGAAACGCATTTTGATTGCGACTGGAGGCTCCGCTACTGCGGAAATGGCCATGAAATACTCATCATTCAGTCTCTGGCTCTCCAAGGTGTGGCTTGCATTTGTGGATGAAAGCCAGTACTGCAATTACCATGAGATTGCTGCACTAGCTGCAATCCAGCAACCGGCACTGATTGTTTTTGTGGGCGACCACAGGCAAACACCTGGAGGCCTATCCAAGGGAAGGGCTGCAGCAGCGAATAGGCAGAAGCTTCTTCACCGTCCCCTTGGGCGACGAGCCTTGAATCTGGTGATTATCTGCCTCCTGCCCGGCTCACCAAGTTAATTGCGCTCCTCTGGCTGGATGCAAGCCAGGATAACGATTCTGAAGTGGCTGGCTACTCAACCTTGGCCAAGCACCACACACAGGAATTTGGACTATTGAAACAACTGCCCAGCACCTACCAACTTCGCTGGCGCGTCTTTTCGGTGAGGAAACGCTCAGCCACTTGAATGTCAAAAGTTGCCTTATTAGCGGTCTTTATCGCGACTGCGCCAGAAGAATTTGGCATCCCGAGTGTACAACTACGGTGGAAGCAGCTGGATTAGATGGTCCACATAGATGGGGCATCATACTGCCCAACAGCTCCAGAGTGTCCCTGTTGACGTACAAGCCATCGTCGCAGTTAGGTACCCGGAATTGGTGCAACATGATCAGGATCCCATCCAAATAGGCCATTTTCTCCCCCACGATCACACTGTCGGGCACGGAGGTTTCCGCACAGTGCTATGGGAAGTACCCAGAGACTCCAGAGACCTCCTGACTGCTATTGAGGATATTGTAGTTTTCCTCAACTACCTTCAAAAAGTGCTATCGGGACCTCAATGAAGGGTGCGACAGCGCAGCTCCTGGTAATGTGTAAATCGCACGGCAGTGCACACACAACTCCTGCAGCATGGCTTTCAAGCAGCTTGGTTTGGAGGCCTGCGAATCGCCACAACCTCGTCTGCAGCAGGGACCACCGCGATAGCAGTTGTTGTCCAGATAGGGTGTGGCTTCCTCAGCGGGGGCCGTCGAGGAGCATCATTAGAAGACAAAGAAGACTGTTTTGGGCGAGCTACTGTCGCACTCACTAGAGCCATTAAACATACATAAATTGTTTCCCCCATCGACATGGCTGGGCTGATCGGTATGGCTCAGACGCTTGCGGTTTATCACTACGGGTGGGTAGGGGGATAAGGTCCCCAATACCATGCCCGTAACAGGGGGAGGTGGACCCGTGAGGGTCCGGGGGGACGCTAAACTAGTGATATAGCGCAGGGGAGTTACTGAAGGCCCCCGTTCCCAACGAACCGTGAATTCACAGGGTTGCTCCTCATGTCACACTCTCGTTTGTGTTTGCGCACATCCTTGGGTGATCGTGCGGTATCTCGGGGTTCTCCCGGACCGATTGGTACACACGTGGTACGGGACCGACGGGTCTCACCTTACCTTGTGTCAGGGTAGCAACACCTAATGATGACACGGGGGAACAGGCGAGGTCGGTGAACCTCTTAGAGACTTGGGGACTTATCTCGAGGAGTCAACGGAGCAACCCGTTGGCTAATGGTCAATATTTATACAAGACCGTCGGTTCCTCTCTAACAATGTTAGGGTCCTGTCGCAAGACAGGTGTATCCCCCTGGGATACATGGGATCGCTAACGACTGCCCCAGGGTGCGCCTGGTGCTTGCGGGGGGCCATGCTTCTGCGTGGATTTCGTCTTTTTGGCGTGGCCCTCACTGGAAGCCCAAAGGTACCAAGCGACTACACCCTTAAAGATAGACTTGTCTTCATGAGCCCAAGCACGTGCCATCGGACGCAGAAGCGGTCCTTGAGTGGGGACTCAATACACCGTTTAACTCACAAGACAAACCGCCCCTTGCCATTACTATGGTAGTAACCGTGAATGGAGTGCGATCCCTAAGAAGGTGGGTAGGGGGATGGGGTCCCCAATACCATGCCTTCAAGAGGGAGCGTTGACCTGCGAGGGTCCCAAGGTTGTTGAGTGAGGGTAAAAGAGATCTACCCATTGACCTCTTTGACCTGGAACCATGAAAGGACATGGTTACGTCACACTCCCTAGCCGGCAGGTTGGTGCTGTCCTTGGGGACTCGGACGTGTCAACCTGTGCTGCGTGGTCGACGGGCCACAGCGCCATCCACTCCTTGGTGACTCGGAGTAGGGGTTCCATTATCTCTTCTCGGTGACTTGAATGTGGTGGAGTAGCTCCTTTGGATGGTCAGGCAAGTTGGGTGAACCCCTGAGTGTGGACTCACTGAGTTTGGAACGCGGTTCGTTCCACTGTTGTTCATGCAAAGGGGGGTCAGGTACACTTCTTTGGTAGGTTGTTGCAAGTATTGGAAGTGAGGGCACCTCACCTTTCCTTTATGATGCTTAAGGAATACTGGTCCAGAGAACTTTATCTAGGCCTGAAAGTCACGGCGTCCTTTAATCGCTCTGAATCATACACTAGAGTGATCGATGGTCAAGTTAAGATGTATCACGCCTGAAGTCAAGCCGCAGAACCTTCAGGTTATCTGGAATGTGCAGTTCATTACAGTCTTTGTGCCGGCATGGATGATCCCGCCCGTCTATCATAGCCTGCGCAGAGAAAGCATTAAAACTACCAGTTCTGCAAGTCCCATAGGAGTCCAGTCAGTCCGTCCCACCTGGTTTGAAGACACAACACCCAGAGACACTACATCCCAGCAACCTCAAGACCCTCAGAAAGAGCAACCCCAGCCACTGCATGGACTGAAGTTAGTCATCAAAGAAGAGGTGCTACCAGCGATTGACCAACCACAATTCCAGTCACTTGAGCTCCTGGCTGGCCGAGATCTCTTAGCACCTGACACATGGAAGTGCAAACGTGCACAGGTCAGCCTTAAAGCAACTATCGATGTCCCAATGTTGGATACAATCATAGAGGAAAATGGTGACGGACTCCTGGAAGATTCCCATATGCCTGTGGGATGGCCACTCCACATTGATGGCGCTGTCAGACAATGCTGTATTCACAGAGCTGCGAGCTTACAAGAATTAGATGACATGCTCAAAGAATATGACATGAAAAGGGATTCAGTAGAAATCAACCGTGACGCGCCCCAATGGTCCCATCATGCAGTATGGAACCGAAAGTATATGGAACCGAACCCAGACTACACACTGGAGCAACTATGGGCCGACTCCGAACCTGCCATAAGCAAAAAAACAACCACGTTATATCATGTACAAACAAGGGACGTGCAACGTACAGTGGCGGCCATTCAGCACTTCCCATCCCCCGTTCCCCCTGATAGCCTCTTCATAAGAACACTAAGGACACCAGCGGCCCTAAAAGCCCCACCGCAGACGGACACCCTGGCGCAAACAACTCTAGAAGAATGGGAACGCACTGTGTGTGAGAATAAGGCAGTGGCAATCCTCGCCGAGATCCAAGCTGGCCGACCGACTATCATCCATAAAGATGGAGGCGAAATGCTTATTGCCATTGTCCTTGATCGGCCACTGGCGGAGCGAAAGCATTGTGGATGACCCTGCGGCATTCACTCGCGAAATAACGCGAATCCTGCGCGACAAACAAACCCACCAACTTATCGCTCAAATGATGAAACCAGCGGCAAGCAGTGATCCACCCTCTGCCGCTGCTGCAGCCAGTGGTGCTAGTAGCAGTAGAGAGCCTCGCGTTGCATCACACGAGCAGTTCCAGTGAGCCACATGAAGTGACGCAGAGACCCTAAATTTATCCTCCGTGCATTTAGGGCGTAACTTGCTTTAGGTCGAGAGGGGTTGTCACCATGGGGTACTCATGGTTGATGGCTATACTGTCAGCATGTCTGAGCCAATCGGGGAAGGGAGGCGGTAGGAGGCGGATATCTTAATCCTGTTCTGAGTTTTTGATTTGTTTGTGTTCATGTTGTGCTACCTTAATTGTTGCATGGGAGTTTAGTCCGATGTCAAAGTACATCAAGCCATGGCGCCCGTTGCTGTCTTGCTCAGGCAATCCAGTACCTGCATTGCTTGAATGTTACCCGACCATATGAGCTCCGTGCAATCAAGCGAAGTAGTATGCCTGCCTTAGGAACCCCTACTTTCACACTTTCCTCCGTGTGTCCACCCCCCTCCCCCCTCCTCTTCTCGTTTTTCTGTTTCACTCCGGTTTTTCACCCATTAGTTGGTTTTGTTTTCGTCAATCATGGTGGTGGAAGATGACTCTCGTGTCTAATAGGCTCATTTGTCACATCTACTTCAGTGAACTGTGCATACCCAGTGTGTCTGTCCAAGGACGTGACAGGTGTACTGGTATGCAGCAGGAGACACATCTTTCCCATTTATAATTGTTAGGTTCCTCATGTGACACATGCCTGGCTCCAACCAATCTAGATCTCGCCAGCAGTTGTGAGCCATAGTCACCGGCCACACAGAAGGAACGAGGAGAGGAGCCAGGAGGCAGCAGAGGACAGAGGGAGAGGGACACACCCGCACCAGAAGGGGTACAATTGTGCCTTAGCGGAGTTCAAAGAAGGGGCCACGGATCATACAATGATGAATAAGACACAATGAAGAGGAGAAATCAATGCACAGCAATTACTCCAAGCACGGAGGCAAAGCAACAAGGCCGTCGCCGGGAGCAACGATACCCCGAGGGAGGGACCAGTAAAACCTGGACCGAGGCGCCAAGTAGGAACATCCGAGGGGGAGTGAGGGTCACGTCAGGCAGGGAACAGTAACCTAAACTAAAAACAGACAGTAAGAGGTGGCACCCGCACACAAAGCCAAGTGTGTGCTTTGTCTTGGCCTCTCCCCCTTGTGTGGTTTGCTTCCCCCCATGATGGCAGGGTTCTCTTTGGCTTTTTTGTTTGATTGACTTGTTTAAATTGGTGCCTTCTGGTTAACCTGCTGCCTGGATACTGAGGTTACCGCCCTACATCAGTGCTCTGTCATTTCACCCTACTATATTGGTCTTAGCTTTGGCTCCTAGGAATTCGTTTACGGTGGGGCTGACTTTTGTCACCGTCCCCCCCTCTCCGTTTTACCTCTTTTTGTTTCTTGTTGTTTGCCTTTGGCTGTTTGATTATTGTGGCTTTCTCGTTGGCTGTCTGGGGAGGGCCCTTCTCTTTTTGTTTTGTTTCTGCGTATTCTCAGGGAGGGGCGGTAGATCCCCGGTAGAGCCATGGACCAGGCTGCACTGCAGTGAGCTCTACTGGCGCTGTCCAGTGGTGCTTCCTGCTGTTCAGTCTGGAGCGCCCTAGTGCAGCAAAGCCTGCCCACATGGATCGGTGCGCTGATGGGACGTTGTGATTCTGCTACTGGCTTACTCTAGGGGAGAGTGGCCTTATGCGAGATGCACTGCGAACCTCTGGAACAGCTGATTTGCAGCAGTTTTCTTTCGCAGGGACGATGACACCTTGTAAATTCTGCTTGTCAATCTGGTGCTGGTACAGCGCACCTACAAGGGAGGCCCCCACCGCGTCTCCAAAAAGTCTGCCGATTTCAGGTGCCGAAAACGAACCCTCTGGACATGGCGAGGTGCTGCTCCTATAGTAATAGAAAGATCAGAAAATCTGGAAACACTTCCCCTGTACATTGCCAAAGTTGAAGGGTGCAAAGGTGCAACTTTTTCAGGGTAGGAAACAGAATCTATATAGTTTCTTATTCACACTTCAAAAGTTACACCTTTGCACCCTAATTTTTCTCTATCTATTTTTTGGACGCGAAATAAAAGAAATTAACCATGCTGTTGCTCCGCCCAAAGTGGTTTGACTAGAGCCTTGTATGCTACAATTTCCCAAATTTGTCCAAAATTGCCAAAATTGCCTAAATGGGCCAAAAACGGCCAAATTTGCCAAAAATGCCGAAAATGCCTAAATTTGCCAAAACCGCCAAATTTGCCCAAAATCCACCAAAATTGCCAGAAATTGCAAAAATTGCTTAAATGGCCCAAAAAAATCTAAATTTTGCCAAAGAGCCAAATTTGCCTTCAAAATCCCCTCAAAATTTGACCAAAATTGGGAAAATCTCCAAAATTGCAAAAAATTGCCAAATTTGTCTGAAATTGCCAAAATTGCCTAAGTGGGCCAAAAACGGCCAAAAATGCCGAAAATGCCTAAATGCCAAAACCGCCAAATTTACCCAAAATCCACCAAAATTGCCAAAATTGCCAAAAATGGCCCAAATGGCCAAAAAAATCCAAATTTTGCCAAAGGGCATTTTGCCAAAGGGCCAAATGTGCCTGCAAAATCCCTTAAAATTTGACCAAAATTGGGAAAATCCCAAAAATTGCCAAAAAGTGCTAATTTTGCCAAATTTGTCCAAAATTGCCCAAGTGGGCAAAAACGGCCAAATTGGCCAAAAATGCCGAAAATGCCAAAATTTTGGCACGTTCCCCCGCACCCCCTCCACACAATGATTCAGCAAAGTAGGGATCGGTCTGTGCAGCATCTGCACACACAGATTCTGTGAATAGCAACTAGCTGCTTCATAAAAGTGTCTTCACTTTGCAGAAGCTTGCGTTTTTAAATCTTTGTTTTGGGGGCAGGGGGGATGTCGGGCCTGTCACGTGCACTTGTGCCAGCTCAGGAGTCCAAGAGGTGGTCGTTTGGATGGCTTTTGCTTCTGCCTGTCACTCCGAAGGGTCTATTTTTGGGCCCTAAAAGATAAGAAAAATTGGAGACGCAAATACGGGCCTCCCCAGTTCAAGAGTCCTGCCGCGGATGCTGTTTGTGTCAGTAGCTTCAAGCTTGACATTCTGCGCACATAGCAGCTTGCAAAACTTCAGCACATCTGACAAAATGAAGGGACCAAAAACAGGCCCGCCAGGAGGGACCACTTTCGATCCTGAGAGGTTCCACTTTTGGGTCCCTTCTGAAATATATTTGCTTTGCGCAAGGGTCCAAAACTGGGCCCTCAGCATTCTGAATCCGGTGCCTCCCTGGGGGCCTGTTTGACGTTCCATTTAAATACTCTCTTAAGGTGCGTTGTTGGAATCTAGCTACAAACATCAGCGTCACACATCATAGCAACTAGGTCAGCAACAAGGGCCTCGAACAAGGGAGGCCCCCACCGCGTCTCCAAAAAGTCTGCCGATTTCAGGTGCGGAAAACGAACCCTCTGGACATGGCGAGGTGCTGCTCCTATAGTAATAGAAAGATCAGAAAATCTGGAAACACTTCCCCTGTACATTGCCAAAGTTGAAGGGTGCAAAGGTGCAACTTTTCAGGGTAGGAAACAGAATCTATATAGTTTCTTATTCACACTTCAAAAGTTGCACCTTTGCACCCTAATTTTTCTCTATCTATTTTTTGGACGCGAAATAAAAGAAATTAACCATGCTGTTGCTCCACCCAAAGTGGTTTGACTAGAGCCTTGTCTGCTACAATTTCTCAAATTTGTCCAAAATTGCCAAAATTGCCTAAATGGGCCAAAAACGGCCAAATTTGCCAAAAATGCCGAAAATGCCTAAATTTGCCAAACCGCCAAATTTGCCCAAAATCCACCAAAATTGCCAGAAATTGCAAAAATTGCCTAAATGGCCAAAAAAAACCAAATTTTGCCAAAGAGCCAAATTTGCCTTCAAAATCCCCTCAAAATTTGACCAAAATTGGGAAAATCTCCAAAATTGCCAAAAATTGCCAAATTTGTCTGAAATTGCCAAAAATTGCCTAAGTGGGCCAAAAACGGCCAAATTGGCCAAAAATGCCGAAAATGCCTAAATGCCAAAACCGCCAAATTTACCCAAAATCCACCAAAATTGCCAAAATTGCCAAAAATTGCCCAAATGGCCAAAAAAATCCAAATTTTGCCAAAGGGCCAAATGTGCCTGCAAAATCCCTTAAAATTTGACCAAAATTGGGAAAATCCCAAAAATTGCCAAAAAGTGCTAATTTTGCCAAATTTGTCCAAAATTGCCCAAGTGGGCAAAAACGGCCAAATTGGCCAAAAAATGCCGAAAATGCCAAAATTTTGGCACGTTCCCCCGCACCCCCTCCACACAATGATTCAGCAAAGTAGGGATCGGTCTGTGCAGCATCTGCACACACAGATTCTGTGAATAGCAACTAGCTGCTTCATAAAAGTGTCTTCACTTTGCAGAAGCTTTCGTTTTTAAATCTTTGTTTTGGGGGGGCAGGGGGGATGTCGGGCCTGTCACGTGCACTTGTGCCAGCTCGGAGTCCAAAGAAGGTGGTCGTTTGGATGGCTTTTTGCTTCTGCCTTTACTCCGACGGGTCTATTTTTGGGCTAAAAGGATAAAAAAAAATTGGAGGACCAAATACGGGCCTCCCCAGTTCAAGATTCCCCCTGGCCTCGTATGCTGTTTGTGTCAGTATCTTCAAGCTTGACATTCTGAGGCCCATAGCAGCTTTGCAAAACTCAGCACTCTGACACAGAAGGGAACCAAAAACAGGCCTCGCCAGGATGGACCACTTTTCCGAATCCTAGAGGGTCCACTTTTGGGTCCCTTCTGAATACTATATTGCTTTGCGCAAGGGTCAAAATTGGGCCCTCAGCATTCTGAATCTGGTGCCTCCCTGGGGGCTTGTTTGATGCCCCATTCAAATACTCTCTTGAGGCGCGTTGTTGGAATCAGGCCACAAACATCAGCGTCACACATCATAGCAACTACGAGTTGGCAACCAGGGCCTCGAACAGTTCAAGATTCCTGCCACGGATGCTGTTTGTGCTAAAGTAGCTTCAAGCTTGACATTTTGCGCACATAGCAGCTTGCAAAGCTTCAGCACATCTTACAAAATGAAGGGACCAAAAACAGGCCCGCCAGGAGGGACCACTTTCGATCCTAAGAGGGTGCACTTTTGGGTCCCTTCTGAAATATATTTGCTTTGCGCAAGGGTCCAAAACTGGGCCCTCACCATTCTGAATCTGGTGCCTCCCTGGGTGCCTGGGGGCTTGTTTGACGCCGCATTCAAATACTCTCTTGAGGCGCGTTGTTGGAATCTAGCTACAAAAACATCATCGTCAGCACATCATAGCACTAGGCAGCACAAGGCCTCGAAAAGGGAGGCCCCCCACCAGCGGCTCCAAAAGTCGCCCGATTTCAGGTGCCGAAACAACCCTCTGGCATGGCGAGGTGCTGCTCCTATAGTAATAGAAAGATCAGAAAATCTGGAAACACCTTCCCCTGTCCCATTGCCAAAGTTGAAGGGTGCAAAAGGTGCAACTTTTTCAGGGGTCGGAAACAGAATCTATATCGTTTCTTATGCACACTTCAATCAAAGTTTGGCACCTTTGCACCTAATTGTTTTTCTCTATCTATTTTTTGACGCGAACCTAAAAGATTAACCATGCTGTTTGCTCCCACCCACGTGGGTTTGACGAGAGCCTTGGTCTCTACAATTTCTCAAATTTGTCCAAAATTGCCAAAATTGCCTAAATGGGCCAAAAACGGCCAAATTGGCCAAAAATGCCGAAAATGCCTAAATTTGCCAAAACCGCCAAATTTGTCCAAAATCCACCAAAATTGCCAGAAATTGCAAAAATTGCTTAAATGGCCAAAAAAATCCAAATTTTGCCAAAGAGCCAAATTTGCCTTCAAAATCCCCTCAAAATTTGACCAAAATTGGGAAAATCTCCAAAATTGCCAAAAATTCCCAAATTTGTCTGAAATTGCCAAAATTGCCTAAGTGGGCCAAAAACGGCCAAATTGGCCAAAAATGCCGAAAATGCCTAAATGCCAAAACCGCCAAATTTACCCAAAATCCACCAAAATTGCCAAAATTGCCAAAAATGGCCCAAATGGCCAAAAAATCCAAATTTTGCCAAAGGGCATTTTGCCAAAGGGCCAAATGTGCCTGCAAAATCCCTTAAAATTTGACCAAAATTGGGAAAATCCAAAAAATTGCCAAAAAGTGCTAATTTTGCCAAATTTGTCCAAAATTGCCCAAGTGGGCCAAAAACGGCCAAAAATGCCGAAAATGCCCAAATTTTGGCACGTTCCCCCGCACCCCCTCCACACAATGATTCAGCAAAGTAGGGATCGGTCTGTGCAGCATCTGCACACACAGATTCTGTGAATAGCAACTAGCTGCTTCATAAAAGTGGCTTCACTTTGCAGAAGCTTGCGTTTTTAAATCTTTGTTTTGGGGGGGCAGGGGGGATGTCGGGCCTGTCACGTGCACTTGTGCCAGCTCAGGAGTCCAAGAGGGGGTCGTTTGGATGGCTTTTGCTTCTGCCTGTCACTCCGAAGGGGCTATTTTTGGGCCCTAAAAGATAAGAAAAATTGGAGACGCAAATACGGGCCTCCCCAGTTCAAGAGTCCTGCCGCGGAGGCTGTTTGTGTCAGTACTTCAAGCTTGACATTCTCGCACTACACTTGCAAAACTTCAGCAACATCTGACAAATTGAATGGGAACCCTAAAAAACAACAGGCCCCGCCAGGAGGGACCACTTCGATCCTGAGAGGGTCCACTTTTGGGTCCCTTCTGAAATATATTTGCTTTGCGCAAGGGTCCAAAACTGGGCCCTCAGCATTCTGAATCCGGTGCCGCCCTGGGGGCCTGTTTGACGTGCCATTTAAATACTCTCTTAAGGTGCGTTGTTGGAATCTAGCTACAAACATCAGCGTCACATATCATAGCAACTAGGTCAGCAACAAGGGCCTCGAACAGTTCAAGAGTCCTGCCGCGGATGCTGTTTGTGTCAGTAGCTTCAAGCTTGACATTCTGCGCACATAGCAGCTTGCAAAACTTCAGCACATCTGACAAAATGAAGGGACCAAAAACAGGCCCGCCAGGAGGGACCACTTTCGATCCTGAGTTTTGGGTCCCTTCTGAAATATATTTGCTTGGCGCAAGGGTCCAAAACTGGGCCCTCAGCATTCTGAATCCGGTGCCTCCCTGGGGGCCTGTTTGACGTGCCATTTAAATACTCTCTTAAGGTGCGTTGTTGGAATCTAGCTACAAACATCAGCGTCACACATCATAGCAACAAGGGCCTCGAACAAGGGAGGCCCCCACCGCGTCTCCAAAAAGTCTGCCGATTTCAGGTGCCAAAAACGAACCCTCTGGACATGGCGAGGTGCTGCTCCTATAGTAATAGAAAGATCAGAAAATCTGGAAACACTTCCCCTGTACATTGCCAAAGTTGAAGGGTGCA
>CAMXCT020004510.1:0-35986 GCA_947184155.2 Cladocopium goreaui
GGTGTGAAGATCTAGAATCTGCAGATGTGGAATTTGTGAAGATCTAGATCTGCAGGTGTGAGGGTGTGAAGATCTAGATCTGCAGGTGTGAAGGTGTGAAGATGTAGATCAGCAGATGTGAAGGTGTGAAGATGTAGTATAACGGCTGCTTTTTTACGAAGAACCCTTCGCAGGCGCTATTGGGAAAAAGACCCAGCCAGAGCATCCTGAAAAGAGGAAGGCGACGGTCCAGACCGTCAGGGGTGAAGCTGAGCCAGCTTCCAAACTTCCCCGGCGCACAGATTTTGATTTCGGGAACTATAGCCTGCAAAACTTTGAGCAAGATGCAGCCTCCCTCACTAGAACGCTCCCAGGAACATCTTGGCTATCAGCCAAAGAGGCAAGCAAAGAGCAACCATTTGATAGCAATGCCCCCTGGAATGCAGATGCCGTCAAATTTGATACGGCACTAGAGCGCCTGGGAGTGGAAGGCCAAATCCGTGAATCCGTATATGGCTCCTTCAAGATGGCAACACAGAACATAGGCTTGAAGTGTGACAAGCGTCAGACGCATGAGTTGCGCAGGTGGGTGGCGCGAGCCTTGGCTCTGAAGCACCAATCCACCTCTGAGTGACTAGCCCATTCACATGATGACGTCGCTGCGCACATATCAGCCGCAGCAAGGCTTCCCCCAACCCGAAAAGCCAGGTGGAGAACAGTCTTGCGTTCCATCCTGTACCTGTTAATCCTTACCTGCATGAGCAGTTTTGCTACGGAACTAGGGCTGCCGGGCAACCGCAGTTTTGCCGTCATGTTTGAATTCAGAGTCGCAAGTTTCCCAGTTGTCGCTGAGTATCTCTCCATTTCAAAATTTTCGCATGATTGCTCACTTCTTCGTTATTTGGAAAACTTTCGATACCAGAGACAGTTTTGTATATTCTGTGGTCTCCGCTCCACGACAAGATCTATGCAGGGAGAAGCGTGAACTTTGAGAGAAGACATACTGACCACTGTCACCGCATTCATTGCAGCACTGCATCAGGACAAATCCCGGCATACCACGCTTTGCGACAACATACCTCGCATGGCCTCCTTCGTGTAGCTTCGTTCTTCATGTTGCCGGTGGTTTCTGTAGCTGGCTCGACTCCTGAATCTGTTGTGGCTGAGCGTGTTTTCTTGGGAAATTTTTCATTCAAATTGAATACACCACATGTTTACAAACATTTTGCTGAACTTTTTCCATTTCGACTGAACGTGGGTGGAACGGTTTGCTTGTCAATGCGGGAAGCCAAATCTGGGAAAGCAAGGCCCCTGTCAAAGCACACTCGTAATGGCCAAAGTGGAACTGAACGGCCGCGCCAACTGCACATATACCCACCAAACCAAAGGCCAAAACTACAATTGGACGCATTCTTGATGCTTTGTGCTTCAATAGAAGAGATGCCTCTTCGAAACAAGGATTACGATTGCTTTTTGTCATTCGAAGCCGGTCTTCACTTTGCCATCTCTTCCATCAGCTACAGAGATGGACGTGCCCCACCCAACGGGGCCATGCTATGAAACTGATACGACAGAGGGCCAGACAACTTCAAATTCAGCTGCCCATTGCAAAATTCTCTGTCGCCTTGCCGTGGTGTGGATCTGAGGATAATGTCCCTAAGACAAAAGCATTGAATTGCTGCAAGATTTTGCGATTAGATTGTTTGCCATGGGCCCATGCCAGCCCTCAATATTCAATAATGGCAAACTGAAATGCCAACTACGTTGGGCACAGACGAAGACCATCATTGACATGCTTCGCACTGCCCCGATTTACAACCAAAAATTGGACCATGCGCAATTTTGTTGCTGTACATGTGCGCAATTCATCCAGAAAGGTTGGAAGACAGCCCAAGCATTGGATGGAACTTACAAGGTGGTGCCCCCAAGTTACAGTAACTTGAACTTGTGCAATTTATAAGTTAAGTTATCGAAGTTATCTTGAAGTTAACATAACTTAAGTTATGGATTTTATATGTCAGTTATAACTTATTTATATCTCGCATAAGTTTTTTATGTGCCAATATTTGTGATTTATATAAAACGATGTTGAAATCATTGTTTTGTTTGCTTTTAGGTAAAAGTTTGCGTAAAAGCCTGTTTTTCTTTCCTTTTGTATCTGAGTGCGCAAATGCTCGTGTTGAGCATGTAGGTAGCACGAATTTAATTTCGCCCGTAGGCGCGGGACTGCGTTTCCAAGCACAGGCGCGTTTGTTTTTGCATTACCAAACACATATGCGTTTGTCGCATTTTGGAAACCAAACACTAGCAAAATATATCGCGTTTGTTGTCCAGTTACCAAACACATGCGCGTCGGGCGCTCTGTTCTTCGAATACCAAACACAAAAAAACATGAAACAAACACATTTCCCACACATACGCGTTTGGTTTACATTAACATCCCAAACATATACGCGTTTGTTGTCCCTTTCACCAAACACATGGACGCTTGCTCTCTTTCACCACACACATGCGCGTTTGTTGTGTCTATATTCACAAACATAAGCCCGTTTGTTGTATGCGCAACCAAACACATACGCGTTTGGCGAATTAAGTATATGAAGTAGTGAAAAACATGGACTTTTCCCAGGCACTGCAGGAGCTGCAGGAGATGCCATGCTTAAGAAAACTTTGGTTTTATCTGTTTGAGCCACAAAACCTTCCCAACATCACCAAACCAACAAAAATACCTCAAGTTATCGAACATCCGAAAAAAGCACTTGAAAAGTTAACTTGGATAACTTCTTAGATCTTCTTAGTATCTCGTGGTTATCTTATACCTATAACTTCCTTAAATATACTTATAAGTGGATAACTTAGATATATCTTCAACCATGAGTTAAAGGACTTATAACATAAGTTACCCCCACTTATAACACATGTTATCAAGGCTACAAGTTAACTTATAACATGGGGGCACCACCTTGTACCATGTTTGCGCACGACAGAGTGAGATTCCTTGGCCTAAGTCACTTGAGTGGGTTCGAAATACATCCATCCATGCATGTGTCTTGCCTGAGCCACGTGACATGCACAGATTGGCTGCGGAAGGGCTCCTGCACATGGCTGAAAGGCTTGCCGATCCTTTCCGCAATGCCACACATCACTCTTTGGGAAGTCTCGCAGGAGCATGGCAGGAAATTGCTTGCATGTTGGAAATTGTATGATGACGTAGACGGAAAATATATGTTTGCGCTACTTCAGTTTTTGAGGTCAAACGCCTTTGTAAGGGCCTCTTTGTGGAAGCCATCGACAAAAACAATTCTGAGTTTGTTTGCATGTGTCCTCGTATGTATCATTTGCTGGCATGTGGGCTTTTTCAATTCTACATTCCTGGCGTGTTTTTGATTGGCGCATCGTATCGTGCCACTATACCTTTCCGAGCTTATTGCCGGCGTAGGTGCAAATTCTGCTTTGTCTGAGAAAATGACGTGCTTACACTGACAAGTGTGAATGGCGCTACTTTGGTATTTCAAGATTTGGAAGTGGACAAAAATGAAGTGTCTGACATGCTGGTCGCAGAGGGAGGCCGCAATTTTTCCTACGATGGTAGTGAGCTAGAATGGCTTGACTTAAACAACATTTTGATTCCCGACTTGCGTGAAGCCATACAGCCAGCCAACATCAACCAACAGTTCTTCCGTCTCTGGAAGCGGAAGCTGGGCTCCCGCACACAATCTTGGGGAACAGTACGAGCTTTGCCAAAACAGAAAAACTTGTCCTTTGGGACGGCCTTTGGGTGACCAACCTTGCAACCCGCTTAGCCTTCTATGCCGAATTTTGGCAAGATTCCTTGATTTGTGCCTGGCTAAATTTCCTGACTCGAGTCATTTTGACCGACCTACTCATGCTTCCGTGATCAGATCTTTGTTGCAGATTCGCGAACAACCCTTCGGGGATGACTTTCCGCTGCCAAAACTTTGCAACTATATATCATGAGTAGAGATGTGGACAACGGATACATGCGCATCCAACATCCTGAAGCCCCGCAGGCTTGGCGTTTTTTGCAACGCAATTTCTATTTGCGTCACCGGAAAACGGCGTGGGTTAGTCCGTACGATGGTGGCACAGCAGCGTGGACACAGCAAAGTGGCAAACAATGGATCAAATTTACGTTTGAAGATGTTGAACCAATCCTGGCGTTTGTTTTCAAACACATGCAATTTCAATTTGGAACAACCAGCGGGTTTCAAAAAGAAGGAATCATGATGGGCCAGGCAGCAGGAGGTGCCATTTTTCGAATGGTTCTGGTCGCCCACGAAGTCCAAGCTCTTCAATCCAACAAACTGCACAAGCATCTGCTAGACCTTGGAAGCTGCAGATTTTTTGGCATCAGATTCGTAGATGACCTTCGAATTTTTGTAGTGTACCCGCTTTACCTTGGGCATGCATGGGCTTCAGCACGAGCGCACGATTTTTTGAACTTCATATATCCGCCACATTTATTCATGAAAGAGGATGCTGTGAATCCTTTTGTTGGAATGCAGTTGTTGCCACTGAGCAATGACATTCATTGGTGTGCTTTCTACAAGCCTCTAGGTGAGGTGGTTCAGTACGGAAAGAGATATGAACAACACTTGATACCTTGGAGTTCTTTCTCCACCACTGACACTTTTTCTGCTGTACTTTATGGTGGCTTCGCCCGATCGAAGCAACTTTCTAGGAATGAACAATGCCTTATTAATTCTATTGGAAATTTCCCTGGCTGTTGCGTCAGCGATGGGCTACCCAAATGATTTCTTGCGCCAGAAGCTGAAGATGTGGTGCCACAAGAACAATTTGAAAATTGACGCGAAATGCTGGGCTCATGCGCCAATGACACAAAGCAGGTTGCTCCACAAATCTTTTTCTGAGCCAGAAGTCACATTCCCGGTCGGGAGTTTCTCCGTTTCAAAACTTTGAGCAGTAAGTTGAGCTGTTTGCACGCACAGGTGACGAGATGCTTAGCGACACAAAAAGACTTATGCATCCATCTCCATCTCATGGCTGCCTGAAAGATATTCCTGTTGTCGAGCAAGGCCACTGATTTGTGATTGCTTTTCCTGGCCCTTTTCCTCTTTTTGATACCTTTCTCTTGACCGGAGGAAATGGGATGGCAGAACTTTGGAACTTTACGTGTTTGTTTTGGCGGCATCCACCATCAGTGGCTGCTTGAATGAAATTCCTTTTGTCGAGCAACGCTGCCGTGTTCCTTCCCCCCTTGACCAGAGGGAGTGGGACGGCGTTTTTTTTTTGAACTTTATTAGTTTGCTTAGGTGAATTTTAGAGTTCCGCGCAAGGGATTCAAGTGACGGATCGGAACTCACTGTTCCACCAGTGACACCAGTGGCTTGCTTGCTGTTTCCTCTGATCCAAATTTATTTTTTTGTCTGAGATGCCAACGAACGGATAATACTTTGTTGTTTACATCTTGTCGTGACCAGCGTATTTGTTTTTGTGTTTTCATCACGATTGTACGAAGACGATTCGCGTTTTTGTTTGTGGGTGCGGGTGCGGATGCCGGCTTGCTTACTTCCTGGCTGACAGGGTTCAATTTTTGGCGCAGGCTGTGCACACTGCCGGGGTTGCTTGCACTAAACAGTATGCATCGCCCGCAGCAAACTCGCAACTCGTTTTGGGATTGCTTCAGGGCCCGGTGACTGATACGTGTTTCCATCGTGAGGGATTTGCAGGTTTTCCAGATTTTTCGCCTTATTGGCACCAGTTGTGGGACCAATGGTCATCCTATTTCCCCCCTTCTCTTTTGTTTGGGACTTGGCCCTCCGGTGAAGTCTGAGTCCGGGTTCACATCACACGTACAGACCGAGGAGGCGTGTGATGGGTCTCCCTTTTTCTCCATTTTCTCCTTTCCTTCTCTTTGGCACCCTTTGCCTTCTTGGCACAAGTTTGCGCCTAATTGGCACAAGATTGTCTGGCAAAATGCTGCTTCACACATTCTATGTTTATAAAACTGGTGCTACCCGAACTGATTTCAAAAAATGTCCCTTCAAATCCTTGGTTTGCCAATAATTTGGGGTTCTCTAGACTCCAGATTTGCTTTTAAAAAACCAACCCAGGGCTGAACCATCACTCAGGGACCTCTTTCTCGAGCCCACTGTTTTAAACTGAAAAAATGGATGGCAGCAGCAAAAAACAAACAAACAAACAAACAAAAACACATGAACACTCGTCATGAACACACATGAACACCCATGGGCACCCATGAGCACCTGAGCACGCATGAGCACCCATGAACACCCATCAGCAATGAGCACCCATGAATTCACATGAATTCCTCTGAATGTTCATGGAAGCGGCATGTTTTCAAATAAAATGCAGCTGGCAATTTACATGTTGAACCACATGTCTCACAGTTTTTAAGCTCTTATGTCTGGTTTTTTGTTATGCAAGTTTTTGGCGTAAATTGTTGTTTTGAACATTATTTCTTTGTTTATGTGTTATGTATTTTTGTTTTGTCCTGTGTTGGCATTGCGCCCCAGAAAGCAATCCTTTGCCATTGTTGCAAAACATGGTTTTTGACACATATATCACACACACACACACATATATATATATATATACGTAGGGGTGTCTCAAAATGAGGTGTCCTTTTTCCCGCTTAAAGCAACCGTTTTGGAACCAAAAAAGGACACCTCATTTTGAGACATACCCAGGTGCGTGTGTGTGTGCATATATATATATATATACAAATTATATTTTGTTTTTTGACATGTGTTTTTTGTTTCTATCCTGTGTTAGTTTGTCCCATCCCAAAAATATTGTGTTTTTTCTTGTGCATGTGGTTTGACAGCCTCATCGTATCAGAAAAAAATGTATCAAAACAAAACATGCTCCATTGAAAGTTACACTGTCGAAAAAACGAAGAAAAAAACAAAAATAAGTAAGAAAGAAAAAGGCTATTTATATCTATTTATATAAATAGCCTGCAGATTCTGACTATTAGGTAAAACAGGCGTTTTACCTAATAGTTACAAACAAAGTTTAACTAATAGTCAGAAACCAAGATATAACCTAATAGATAAAAATTAGCCTAACCTGAGCTTTTGGGTGCTCCGCGTGAATAACACTGAGGAGTTAGATTTGCCAGTGACCGAATTTGTAGACAAGGGATCCAGATTCTCCAAGATGGTCGAGCGATACGCTCGTGAAGAGAAGGAGATGGAAAACCTCAGCCTCCTATGCACTTATGAGTGCGCAATTCGTGTTGAAGAATTTTGGAACACATTGAAGAGTCAATACACTGGCACTAACAACATGATCAGCAAATCCATCACAGTCAGGGAGCTTCGTGAGAAGATCGCGGCGACTAGCGTCGTGAACTTGGGATCGTTGAACCAATCGCACCCTCCATATGGTAGCTTTTGCCAACAGATTCGAACACGAACGAAGTTTGCTCCATTGACACGTGCATATTGGGAACAATGGACATTTGAAAGAATGGCCGCAGATTCCGAATGTACACAAGAGGTGATGGAAAGGAGGGTCAAACACATGTGCGACATCCTCAAGGAGGAAGCCATTGGCATGGCGTACGCCATGCGACGGCACAATGCCCGCATGGGACAGAACACCTCCGCCATGATCATCTTACAGAACGTGCTTGAGGACTGGGCCTCGATGCGCTACGGCCTTTCTCTTGAAAGGACTGCTGCTGTAATCCATTTGCAATCAGTCCTGATGGCATCCAGCATGTTGCACAAGTGGAAGGCAAAGCTGGAATGTTATGCCGAACATCAGTTACTCTGCAGTTTCGTCAGCAAGCAGCTCAAAGATGTGAAGCTGTCATTGGACCTCCGTGAGGATATCTGGGAAATGGGGGGATACAATGTTGCAAGTGCAGATCAGGGATTGTATGGGGCAATTGAGATGCGAAACAGGACGTTTTCCTGCATCAATGATTTCATTACCACCGCGTCATCAAGTCAAGCTGCCCAAGGGACAGGTGAATCGATGCACATTCCACGGTGGGACGAACCCCTGCAACCCAAAGATGGACGCAATCCTCCTGCACAAGCTGTTCCTCCGTCTTGGGACCCACATCCGATTGTGATGATGAACTCTACACAATGGGCAGCCGAGGAAGAGAGGCGACGAAAGGATGCTGCGTCACAGCCAAAACCTGAGGCAAAGGCACGCCCTACCTCCCCCGGAGGCGGTGCGTCGGCGTCAACGGCATCAGCTGGGCCACCTCCAAAGCCGGCACCAAAAGCTCGACCGACGCCACCGCCAGTACCACCAGATTGGGTGATTGCTAGAGTTCCAACAGGTACTTGTTCAAGACGTCATCAAACCCAGATCATCGTGGTTCTTTGTTCATGACATCAGCTTGGATGAACGACATGAACCAGTTTCTTCTTTCAATCATGCAAAGTCCTGCTGCAGCGGCATCTGGTGTTACAGGATGGGCACAATATCTTCGACGTGTGACAGCATACGGGTGCATGGTCTTTGGCATATGCAATCCTGCTGTGGTCACTGATGATAATGCCGCAAAGATCTCCGAAGCAGATTGGTTGAAGTGCTACAGTCATTTGGTCAGATCCCAAGTCATGGCAAAGACTGGATGCTATCTCTCAACTGCCAGTTTGCTCATGATGCTTGGAAAGCATGACCCCGAAGTGGCCAATGCTTCAGGGCTGGCGCAGGTCAAGAAGAACATCACCAACCAGCTCGCATGCAAGATTGTCGATTCTCCACAGGACAGCAAGGACTCCGATCTTCTTGCTGGGGAATTCCGACGTGGAACTACCATTTTGATCACTGACTTGATGTTCAGAGTGGGCACCGCAACTGGAGCTCACGACATGGGGATGGGGCTCAATGACATGGGTTGGCCTATTGAATTCTTCAAGATTCATGATTCGGAAAAAGAAAGACCCATCGACCAGTTCCTCGAAACCATGGAGAACGTCACAAATTTCCTAAAGGGCCAGGTCACCGATGAGGGAAACACCACAGTGCACATTTGGTTGTCCTTGCAATTCTTGCATTCAAAGCGGCCACCGCACTATGTCATGCTTGAGAACTCATTTATGTCGCAATTTGTCAAAGCAGTGACTGATCTTGATCAACTTGTGTCAAGGCCTGTGATCCTTGCGATCAACAATGACTCCACGTTCAACTGCGTGGATTCCGTCACTTCGAGAACGGCTGTTGAGATGACAGAGTTGCTCAAAGCCCAGGGAGTGATGGTCACTACCGATCAAAGAATGTGGCGGTCAATGTATTCCCAATTTGGGAAACAGTTCTCAATTTTAAATACAACCAGAAATGGGTCGCTTGGCAAAACGGCAATCTGGTCGGTAGTTGAGAAGAACCTTTTCCGACAAAGAGTTTTGCTAATGTGCGCCACCAATCGCGATTGTGTGTCTACCCTCAACGAGGGCGCATACAAGCCTGATCAATCTGGCGTCGATGGCGATCTCTTGAAGGAAATGACAGGGCCAACACAGATCTTCAGGATCGCAAGCGGGGAGATGACCCCCGATGACTACGCCAATGCAGATGCGACAGTGTTCCAAAAGGGCCCGCCTGGTGGAGCACCTATATACTACAAGGTTCAACAAGGACCGAAGATACAAGGCCCAATGGGTGGAACCAATGATCCAGATCCAGGAGTTGGAAGCATCGCCTCCAACAACATGTTACTGGTTTCCGGTGTTCACCGACAGCGTCGACTTTCTATGCGTAAGTTGTCGAGGTGCCCAGACCATTGAGATCGAGGTGAACCAGACTCGACTTTCGACGTGCATCAGTTGCTCAGCAAACACGCAAGATCACTACAAGAAGTCAGCACCGACTTTGGGTGCGCGAAAATCTGTTCTGATGCTTGCAGCGCGTCTGAAGGTAGCCTTCGAGAACTGTGGGTTGGAGCACATGGACATCAACGAAGGATTCCAGAAATGGCTTGTCTTTGCTGCCGCATCAGTGGTCGCAAACGCCAATCTCAGGTATGGTGAGGAGCTCATGAAATCCTTGTCCCACATGGGAGGCGTGAGGGTACCGCCACATCAGGCCAAAGAGATCTTCAAGAATGGCCGTGGCAAGCAGTTCAGCGTCTATCGCGAACGCATCCAGGACCCAGTGACCAAGGACTTTGTGTTGGCATACCGCCTCACGAAAGATTGGGGCAATGTCGCATACAAAGACTTCTTTGAGAAGGTCGCCGTCCCCGAGCCGAAGGACAGGAATGAGATCTTCGCCCACACCAGAGCATCCGCGGAGAAAGCAGGTGACATCATTGAGTTCTGGTTAGGTGTCCTCGATGTCGCCAACATGAACAAAGGCGTGGTTGATGTCTTTGGCATCAATACCGAACCTGCCGATTTCCGCTCTATTGGATCTGTGTCAAGAACAACGTCGACCATCAACGACAAACGACGCGGTTTGATTGCACACTCCAACCTGCCGAAGCAGCCGCTGTTCTGAAGATTCTGGAGGACATTCCCGACTATGAACATCTGAGGGACTTCAGTTGCATGACTGACCATGAGGCTGCAGTTGTGCTTGAGGCCTACCGCAAGAAGAAGGGAGTGTCCGGTGATGACGTCAATATGGGTGATGATGCTGAAGCCCAAACAGGAGTAGGGTCGCCGACCCATCCTGCAGAATCGGATGCTGATGAACCTCAAGACGACTTCGCCGACGCCGCCAAAGAATCTGAAAGATCCGGAAAACAACTGCTTTTGGACGCATTGGGAAACCTATTTGCTGTCTCCGAGTCCGTGAATGTCTGCATCTTCTGCGGGAGCACGAAGCATGACCATGCCGATTGCGATGACCCGAAGAAAGCCGACATCAACAAAGTGCTGAAGGGCATCAGGACATCATTGGAGGACGAAAGCTCAGGACCCGATGTGGACATGCCGACAGAAGGCGAAGAGCAGAAAGAGGGCAAAGATGGAGCTGGAAAACCGACTGTTGAAGAAGAACCAGCCGAAGCCCGCACTGGAGAATATCATTGGTATGACAAGGTTCTCTACATGTCAGAAGTCGGCGATTTAGATGAAGCAGGAAAGTTCTGCATCAGTGGTCGGAAGATTGCAGAGAAAGGTCCACGATCATTCCGAGAATTGAATGACGTCATCAGCGACGCCATCGTTCGTGGAGGTGGAGATGTGTGGAAAGTACCCGATTTCATGGCAGCATACACGGACATGAACATGAACAAAGCCATGTACAGAAGGGTTGAAGCACCCGCCGATGGATTCCTCAAAATCGTGCCGATCAATGGATGCTACTTCCACAACTACGAACTCTATGGCGGCATCGAAATCGACTTCAACTATCGTTTTGGGCGAGACAACAAGCTCGATCCTTACGAGAGCGATGTGAGCACCACCTTGAATCGTGCTCTGAGGCACCATGCCGGAAAGGTCATGAACAACCCCAACCTCGGCCTTGTTTGTGATGATGCAGGTTGGATTCCGATTGATGACCTCCTGAGGTATGAGAACGTCTGGAAACAAGATTCATCCAGATCGCCGCACACGTTCCTTGCTCCACGTGGTATACAGAGCACATGACAAGAGGTCGTGGAACACACAAGAAGCAACTCGTCGCTTGAGCATCCTTTTCAGGGTGATGTTCCACTGTGCCCGATATGGCAAGAGAGTCCGTGAACAAGTTCTTGCTTTTGGCATCTACCCGGACATTGACAGGAACAGCCAACCATGTATAGGGATAACTTCATCTACCCCGAGACCAAAATCCCAGAAGAAGGACTACTCCTTTATCCAGTGGCTGTCCGAGCACCAACCGGTCACAAGCTCAGCCTGATCGACGATGTCAAGCTGAAGGCATCTCTACTTTCTCATGATCGCTCCGAACACGGTGATTTCACTCCCAACATGTTTTCATGTCATGAGGGATGGCTTGAAGAGCATTTGGAAAGAGGGATTGATTCCTGGTGGTTTGGACGGGACTACAAGGATTTTCACATTCTTCAACCCCTACGTTCCTTGGGACCCCCGGTCCTGGAACATTACGAGGAGTGTGGATACTCGCTTGGGGGGCTATATGTTTGCCTCTACATCCCGACCGAGACTCTCATGAAGGACCATGGCGGTCGCTTGACCGACTCAGGCCAGGTCGTTACGGATCAAATCGTACCATTTTCGAAGATCCGTGGAGGGTGGATCCAGGATGGCAATTGCCGATGGCAACGATTGATTGTCCCATCAGGAGAAGAGCAAGTGGTCCGAACTGGATCACTGAGATCCAGAACCGCTGCGACGAAGGAATCAGTTATGAGAATCCCGCAACAATGCGTCAACGCCTCCAACCAGCCATATGACGAGGACACGATGGACGTCATGACGATCCTCGCACGATTCAACAACCATCAGATCATCGAAGGTGGCAAAGAACAATACGAGGCGAGATTGAAGTTGGTGGATTACATCTTGGAACGAAAGGCCGTGACAGAGGCCGGATGCAGGTATTGTCCACATAAACGCCGATGAAATTTGCAATCTGCGTGGGTTGCTGGACCCCGCTTGAGAGCCATGGCTATAGGCCATATCGCATCGACGATCAAGCCAATGATGAAGATGAGGACGAAGCCACCAAAAGGCAGATCGACGAAGAAATTCGCAAGTCGAATGAGCCGATGTTCAAAGATACCGTCCATGAGGCACAAGAAAACGCCGAGAACCAAAGCCAGTTTGGCTTTGATGCTTCAGAAGTTGATTACGGCGAAGAGGACGAAGAGATGAAGGAGGAGGACGAAGAGGTGGACGTCGAGATTGAAATTGATGAACCGGAAGGAGATGATGATGAGGTCGACGCCCAACAAGAAGCCGCCGATCGACAGACCGAGGAAAAGACCAAAGCGCTCCCTTCGTGGGCGATGAACTTGGAAGCTGGCACCAAGAAGATGCCGATCAAAGGTCTGCAAAACATCGCGATGTATCCGAGAATGCAGCGCAGCTCTTTGACAATGCGGTGATCTCAAAGATCTTGCTGATGTACAAGCTCTATACTACAACCAGCGTGTCCTATTGAAGCCGAGTGAGTATCATGAAAGAATGACCAGTAACAGATTCGGCAGAATGGACATCGATGGAATTGCCCTTACACCGGTGAGGACGAGAGTGGAGTCTTGAAGGAGCCAACCCAACAACAACTCAACGAGTGGTTTGAGCAGAAGGCTTCGGAGACTTCATGGTCGCAAGGTCAGAGACTATACGGCGGCAGACCAAGGGAAATGATGGAGCACGTGATCAATATTCTCCACATGTACGAGAAAATGATGGAATTCCTCGTGCAAGCTGGATATACTCCGGATAGAATCCAATTCCTCACCCCAATGAGCAAGATGAAAGGAAACAATGAGGAGAAAAGGGAGATGAGGAAGGTGATCAGCGACTTTGTATCGCGGCTGATGAAGGGAGAATTTCCAGAATCGGAGAACTACACGTACTTCAGGTCTCAGGAAACCATGGCTTTCCAAAATGCCAAGAACTTCCAGCATTTTCGATATATCTTGCATTCCGCGAGAATCAACGAACCGAAGAGTTGCTTTTCGCCGCTCAACAATGCGGAGTTGTTCTTCCTGATTTGTATGTGTCGAAGATCGCATACTCCTTGGCATATGCATCGCAAGAAGCTCAACGCGGAAGATTGGCTTGGCAAGAGAAGATGGCGCCAAATCTTGACCCCAATGTGAAGGAGGATGTCTTCAAGCAGCTCGGAGGTACTGAGGGAGCACGTCGCGCAGCTGAAGCATCACGCGCGGCCGCTTCGGGACATGGCCACGAACCCAAAGCCATGAAGCCAAAACCACCACCCCCGAAGAGCGCTCCGGCTGAACCAGCATCATCCTCATCCTCATACGCTGCACCGACATCGACATCACCGCAGAAGGCGAAGTTCCCCAAGAAGGCAATGCCCGCCAAAGCAGCGCCGAAACCATCTCGACCTCTGCCGAGCGAGAAACCACAACAAGCACCCTTGAAGAAGAAGAAGACCGATATGATCAACATGGTGCTATGTGGTGATCATCGTCTATGATGGCTATGGATGATGATGAGATAAAGTTGATCTTTTGAGAGGACTCTGAGCGTGGCTAGTGTACAGTCACCTTATAAGACACCCTTTCACGCGTTCCCGATCAACGAATTAATGTTCTTTCTTTCTTTCTTTCTTTGTGCAGTGTAGTTTTGCCGATAGCCGTTGCAGACTTTGTACAGATGCGGTTGACTGCATGGTAACGTCCGTCGGACAACCAGTTCAACTAATTCGAACTTGTCGACAATGTAGCTAGGAGCAAACATTGCACTTGTACAGCACGCTGTGACTGTATACTAATTCGTCACGAAGTGGACGGCATGGGGATCGGTTGGTAACGCCCGATGGGCAACCAACCGTGAGCCTTGACCATAGTGTAAATAGTCACACTGTGCATCAATTCTTTGTTCCCTCTCCTGTGTTCGCTGTCAATTTAAAAGCGAACATGGGGGGTGCGAAAGGGAACTATATAGTAGTGCACATGTACATATGCATGTACATCCAACAAACATTGCCACTGTAACATGTGGCTCAAGCGTGATGAAAAGGTAGCTGTGCGTTCACTTGCTTCATGTTGTGGTCGCGTCGCTGACAGCATTTGCAACAATACTCCAATAACAATTGGCATATCCGGAACAGGGATCGATCTGTTCACAATAAATATACCTAATATATACCTATTTATATTGATGTGGAAGTAAATTGAAATCAATCTTAAATTGATTCCCAAGTGAATCTAAACTAGATTGACGTTTTTGAATAAAAACATATTATATATGAAATCGAAATGACATAAAAATGAAATTTTGGACTCTGGACTGAATTTCAAAAAAAAATATATATAGTTCCGGAATGGTGGTAAGCACCAAAAAACTGCTTACTGACGACGCGACAACGCATTTCTCCCACTTTTTTCTGAAAAACATAATCTCGAAAAACAAACGACAAACATTATGAAATATGATAAAGAACAATGTAAAGAAAAGAAACCGTCAAAATGCTGAACATTGATGAGAAAATGGTGAAAAGTCACAAAGCCGTGTGACAACAATGACGAAATGATAAAAATGAGGAGGAAACTGATGAAACATGAGAAAACCAATATGTAAAATGTCAATATCATGAAAACTGATGAGAAAATGATCAAAAATGAAACAAAAACCATATACGAAACAATGACGACATGATCAAATTGATGACCAAAAACATGAAAATGATGAGATCCTTGCATGACATGTGATAAGAACTATACGAAAACAATGGCACGATGATGAAAATTGATGAGAACGATGATTAAACGTGATGAACAAAACATTCAAAAACAATGACAAAATGATGAAAAATGATGAGTAAGATGATGAAATGTGATAAAAACACAGAAACAAAGTCAAAATCATGAAGAAGATATGAGAAGCATGATGAACTGTGATAAAATTATGTTACTGACACAATGCTGAAAGTTGATGAGAAAAATGCAGACGGTCGTAAAACCATGTCGAAAACAATGACGAAATGATGAGACTTGACACTTGATGAGAAAATTATGAAATATGAGAATACCAATATGATGAAAATTGATAAGAAAATGATAATGGTGAAAAGTGCAAACACCTTTCAAACAATTACGAAATGATGAAAATGGATGAGAAAAATAGGGAAAATGATGAAAAAATGAAAAAGGACACAATCATGAAAATTGGCGAGACACATGATGAAACGTGATTAAACAAAAAAACATGTGACAAGGTGATGAAAATTGAGGAGAAACATGATGAAATGTGACAAGAACAGTATCAAAACTATTGTTAACTTATTAAAAAACAGGAAACAAATGATGAACAAAACATGTAAAAACAATGGCAGGATCATGAAATTTAAGAGAACACAATTAAGGGTTTTAGTTTGGTGGTATTCAGCTAAGAGGTATTGCGGGTTGAGGTTTATTCTTGGCAATATTTTTGGTTCTTACATGACACTGAGAATCTAGTCTATATATGTTTTTCCCCAATATTTTGTTCTGGCTCGGTGGGGTATGGGTCACACTACCCATGCACTACCAAGCCGCTGAGCTCAGTGGCTCAGTGGTGAATTGGTAAAGGCATGGTTTCATAGCCGGTGGTGTATGGGTAACACCACCAGCTGTGAAACCATCATTTAAGACCATTTCAGTAGCCCAGGAATGATAAGTCGCCGGCCGTTAAAGAAGACAGCGGGATAAGACGCCGGCCGTTAGAGAAGAGAAAGAAGAGGAGTCAGCTCAGGACCGATGGGGGCAGGGGAGGTGGTCCATAATGAGACCTCAGTTGAGGCCAACCCGTGGCAGCTCCTGGAACCGGTCCGTGACACAACTATGACAGCTGAGGACGCGTGAAGACAACCAGCCCTCGCCAAACATTTGTTCAAACACATTGTTGCCCACCACTACTTTCCCCCCAAAAAAACACCCAGTCTTGACATTTTGTGTGTATGAATTTGTTGTTGCGCGGCATTCATACTTATTTCAAAAAGTGCCCTTCAAACTTGGGTTTTGCCAATAATTTGGGGTTTTGCAGTCTCCAAATTTCATTCAAAAACAACCAGCCCGTGGATGAACAATCACTCCGGGACCTGCAACTAGTCACTAAGACACAGTTTTTGCAATCAAATAGCAGAAAAATAAGCAAACACACCAACAGTGCTTTTGGAAATTCAAAAACTGGGTGGCAGCCAAAAACACACATATATATATATATATATATAACACCCATCAACACAAATTAAATGAACAATGCGCACCCGTGAGTTCACATGAACTCCTTTGAACCTCAAAACCGATGCAGCTGATAAATTACATTTTGTATTTGTAGTGTTGGTTTTGCATATTGGGCGGGTTTCCTTGCCCAAAAGTGTTAGCTGGTTTCGTTGGGTCCGCGAGGGCACCTGCGGAGCCTCATTTTGGGGTATAGAAAGGCACGCGCGAAGATCCAACAAAAAAAATGTTTTTGCTGTTTTATCCTGTGCTGGCTTGGCGCCCCGAAAACTATCCATCGCCATTGTTGCAAAACATGTTTTTGTTCTATATTGTTTTTTGACGTCGGTGTTTTTGTTTCCATGCTGTGTTGGTTTGCCCGTTCTACTGATTTTTTCAGATTCACCTTAGCACAAAAAGATTCACTTTAGCACAAACAGATTCACTTCAGACCCACATATATCCTGAGTAAACAACATATATCACTCTATATCACTCACAAAACTATGAACAAACACATGAAAACAATTTTGCCAGACAACATAACATATAGAGTTTCAAATATATGTTAACATAATTTTAAATTTCAAAAATCTAACGTGGGAAAGACTGTGTCTGAGGTTTAAAATGTTGAAAACATAGCTTTGCTCAAAGAAGAGCAAAGCGCGAAAAAAACACAGTTTTTAGGTTATTCGACTAAATAGACTATTTAGGCAAACAGGCAAACAACCTCATAGTCAGAAAATGAAACAGCCTAATAGATAGAATTTAACCTTCAAAACTAAAATAGCCTAATAGATAGAAATTAGCCTAACCTGAGCTTTTGGGCAACAACGTCAACAGGAGATGGATCGCATGTGTGACTTGTTCACGATGCGGCCGTTTCATCACGAAGGCTAAGGCAATGACGATCGGCGCAGGAATTTTCACGACATCCATCCACTCACTAATGTCGTGGTCCTGGCACATCTTGGTTCGGGCTTCCTCATAAGTGGAGAAAACCTTCGGCAAGTGATCTTCTTGCCCCTTCTGCTTGATGAGGCCTAGTGTCGCCTTCAGTGCGGCGTAGCCCTTCACGGCTGTCGGAATCACCAGCTTCTTCGCAGCAATCGCAACGAGAAGTCCAACCAGAGGGGGATCCGGATCAGTCGGAGCGTGCCTACGGCGTAGGTATGACCCCAACTTCACCTTCACACCACCTCGGCGGATGATCAGGTCGAAAACATGTTTTTCATGCAAAGTCTGGGTGTCTCTATCAATGTCATCTTCCCTGACGATGATGCACGTACATAATCTGGACTGAGATTGAAATTGGTCCTCTTTCACACTGCTGTCTTTCCGATACTTTCTCCCGTATGCATTGTTCAACAACATTTGATTCTTGATTCCGCGAATGATACATCTCACAATTTTGTCTGTGTAAAGTTGGGTAGCACGAGTCTCTCTACCTGCACATGGTCCATGAGAATGTGAGCCATCACACTTCGTATGCAAATCAGAAAATGATACCCCCCACGATACGATTCTCCATGGTTTCTTGATTGCAGTACCGGCGTCCTTGAACTGTGACTTCAAACCATACATGCATCCATCGAATTCATGCACTGTTGAATCGGTACCGTTGACCATGAACTTCATTCTTTCGTCATTCCAGTAGTGACATCCTCTTGGGAGCTCTAGCATTGCCATTGCATACAATTCATGAACTCTTTGAAGACATAATAAGAATTCTTCCCAAAGTTCCCAATAAAGAAATGCCTTCATTCTGATGTTGTGTGCAGTTGCTTCACTCAGGTTTTTGTTCAATCGATTCCAGGTGAACCACCTGTGCAAGGCCCAGCAAAAAACACGCAGTCACTTGCACTTCTGACACATCGTCGCCACTTTGCTCTGCCGAAGTTGGACATCAAGTTGTCATCTTCGGTGATGGTGACCACATGCATCAATTTGAAACGGTCCATCTTGTGAACTTTTGTGATAATACTTTGAACTTCAGCACACATGAGCAACAAGCAAGGAGTCTCGTCTTTCATTTCATATAGGTCCAGGCAAATCACAGTGTCACAAAGAAGCTTTCCAATAAAATCAGACATGGATTGCTTGAAGTGATAAACCAGTGAACTGCCGTTCTTCCGGTGGAGTGTCATTTTCATATCCCAATCTTTGTTCTTCCTGGTCTCATGCTTCAGTTGGTATTGATGGATAATAAACATGTCATCCAAAGGTATGATCTTCATGTTACCATCAAACGTGCAGGTGACCACAGTGTCTTGGCATGATGCCCTGTCCTCAACATCAGATCCACTTTCCATCAAATCTTTCAGATCAGCGTTGGATATGATCTTGAAGGTTGTGGTCCCTGTCCAAAATTTGTTTCTTCGATTTGTTCGTTCAATGTTGTTCCCAGCTAGCCTCCATGAGTCTTTGATGGTTCTCCCACTCGATTGGAACACTTGATACGTTTCATGTGTATCCCTGAACCGTTTCAGCTTGCATGGGAGAAATTCAGCTTCCTTAGGAACAAAATGGAACAAACATTTTTCTTCTTGGTGTGTTGTGTACCCTCACCAGAGTTGTTTCGTCCTGCCATATCCACTTGTCATCACAATCTTCATTTCTTGTTATCTTGCGTCCCTTTCTGGACTGTGTTGAATTGTGGGCTTGATCCCTTGAAACTCTCCCAAAATACGGGTCACCACCAGCAAAATTGATACGGCGTCGATTGGGGTCTTTGTTTTCAGTGGGATATGGATCATCGTTTGGATAACCGATCGGAAGACCCCATGAACAGCACGAAGAAGCGTGTTGATCACCCGAGCATTACCGGCAGGAGCTGCATGAATGGTTGTAGGTTTGTCTCCATGAGATTGATGACAAAATAGTTGGTCAGCACCCACAGTCAATTGTGGATATTGTTGGACTTGGATCTGATGAGTCGGCACCGTAGCGGGGGCCCTTGGTCGTACTTGTGACGCCGGGTGTCGCGACGTGACTAGCCGGGGCTGACGCTTAACGTCCGCCGACGGCGGTTCGCTAAGGGTATTGTGGTGATATTGAAAACAAGCACGTTCTACCCATTGATCAAAACGATCTTGTTGTTGGACAGGATGAGCTCGATCCTCTATCTTAATCCACTTCCCATGGGCCAGTATCCAAGTACTTCGCAAACAATCGTTGGGTAAAGACACACCTGGTGGGCGTCTTCGAAAGAATGTGGGCGTCTTGACAACCAAAATAGGGTCCATCCCGGGTAACTGTTGAACTTGTTCTTTACCTGAAAGTCCTTTCTGATACACCTCTGGTGGTAGAATAGGAATTTCGGTATATGGAAAATTTGGAACTTCATTGTCTTGGTTTGGAAAACTTGGCGAACCGTAGTATCGACATCGGTTGTTGGTGAAACCATCTCACCGAGGTCCTTCGAACTGAGATCGCCAGGATCCAATAAATTGATGAGCATACATGCTCTCTTCCATGCAAGGGGATTCTTGAAACCTTTGGTGTGAATGTCCGCGGCCATTTTGGAAGTAACTTCATACATTAGCACGTAGTTCTCCCTGGTGAAATGTTCATGGAGTGACGTAATGGCTATGCCATGGGTCCTCTCAAGATGCCGCATAGTGGGGTTACGACCCGACCGGGCCACACCGATCATGCCCTGATTGTCATCATGAAACAATAATTTGGGCGATTTCCCCGTCAATGTCTCCCAAATACTCACTGCAGGCAATCCCATTGTCCGAAGAGTGACATCGGCGGCCACGATCTCAGCCTCAGGGGTAGAATGACTCACACAGCCCTGACGTTTGCTGCCTCCAGACAGTGGAAAGCGGGTATGAAGCCCTTGAATGTGCATATGAGACCCAGAAGTAGATCTCAAAGATTGTGCACACCCTGCAAAATCTGCGTCTGCAAAAAGAGATAATGAAAGATCTTTGAACTTGTCTCCAACCCATCCTGTCATTCGTTTGGTTAGGCTAGAGTTGACGTAACACATTAAGTGGTACAACTTTGCGTCGTCATCGACTGTCCACTCAGTCACATTCCTGGCCAGTGAATTGATTGACCTAAGCAAGTCGAAACGTGCAATCCTTGCTGCGTATATTAATTTCATCAGAACGCTTGCAGCATGTGGCGCAAGAGCGCCTCTTGCAGACTCCCCAGAGGAGACGTCATCCCCTGTTGTACCAGGTTGATAAAACTCAGGTGCGTCTGGATCAAATTCATGGGAACACCATGGACAGGATACCTTATTCTTGGGATTACCTGGACAAGGTGCCCGAGATTTGTGTTTCTTTGTTTCTTCTGGAAGACTGGGTGTTGATACGTTCTTCAACTTGGTATCTTTTCCCACAATGTCCAGATACTTCTCAACCGACAGTTTCAACAATCCCTCCATGTCATAGGTCATAGTTGATACCGGGGTTCCATCATGAAGTTTGGCAGATCCCTTGCTCAAAATGCATCCCAAATAGAGTCCAAGATCAGTTTCGGGCTCAATGTTCAACTTAGAGCGTAGCATCTCCCATCCCTTAGTCAGGTTCTCTTCCGGCCCTGCCAGTTTCAAGTCATCTACATAGATAACCAAAAGCAATTGGAGCTTCTTGTGAAAATACATTGATGGCCATTCTTCCCCTACGGGGATGAAGTCTAACTCACAGGATGACCATAAAGTGCTTTTACCAATCTCACTACTGGTCTACGGAACTTCCGAAAGTCAGCATCATCTGGCCATGCGTCTTCTGGTAGTTCCACCCAACATGGTGGTCCAGTCAGAACTGCCTGGATATATGCTTGGATTGCATCAGCTAGTTTAACTCCATGCCCAGGTAAACACCCATAAAAGTCTGCCCATCGAGACGCCTCAAAGGTAGCCGGCGAGTTGCCAAGGTCCTGAAAGAATGCAGCCTCCCAGAACTGGTTCTTGACTTGGTTGCCGAGCAAGACTCCTCGTCCCTTAAATTTGCGACTGGGGTTGTCCTTAGGCAATTGGTAGTTCCTCTCTACACAGATGCCATGGATCCTCGCCATGTGCACCTCCTTTCCGTTTTTCTTCGCTTCACGAACAACATCATCATATTCTCTTACGACACTAAAGTCATAGACTCCAGCTGCATGTTGACCCAACCATTCTTTTCTCATGGCCTTACGGGCATCTTCATTTTCCATCATTTCCTTTCTAGCAACAGGACGTGCAACCGCAGTATTGAACATCTTGTTGATATTTATACCACCATCATCAACATTATTCTTTTCTCGATGATATTCAAATTGATTGATGCATGGCATACAAGGAAATGAATGAACATCCCCAACTTGGTCACATGGTTTATGAACCATAGGTCCGGTGTCGTGCAAAGTTGCAGTAGCGACCACCTTTCCCTGGTTGAAGTCATACACATGGTTGTTGTGCCAGGTGGCCTTAGGACCTCGTCCTTTTTCAACCTCAGACCATTCGTCCCATTCCACAATGAAGTCATCATCTTCAGGAACGTCAGTGTCAGACAAATCAGCAATAGGAGCAGTAGTCCATTTCCCGGCGGGAATAGAGGACACTTTACCGTACTGAAATATCTTCCCTCTTCGAACATGATCCTGTGGTTTGGCCACTCCCGTCTCGTGTTCATCATCCTTCGTCTTCTTTCCAGAGCCTCAAGACTTCTTGTCAGATTTGGACTTCTTCTTCTCTTCTCTCTTCTTCATTCTGTCTTCACTCTCCTTGATCTTCGCCTCGCTTTTCTTCCTCTCCAATTCGGCCTCGGTCTTCTTCTCCTCGGCTTTGGCGATCCCCTTCCGTACATCAGGACACATCTTTTGCCATTCCTTTGGAGTATACTTTGATGGCCTTGGAGTACCCGAAATGCGACGGAATCCACGTTCATCAAAGCGATAGGGATGACCACGAGAGTTGAGTTTGACCCATTCACCATCATCATTCAAGTAGACAACACCGTCACCAGCCAATCCCACGGAGTAGTGTTCAGGTCCTCCTTCAGGAATTTCAAGATCTGGATGAGCTGGTTTGTCGATACCTGGCGGTCCCATTCTGACGGATGATTCCTTGGGGAACATCGCAGCATCAATTTCATCCAATGATAGTTCCCTCTCCGGCTTGTCATGTGGGACCTTCGACGAAGGTAAGCCACCATCATCTCCTCCATCGCCATCTTCATCATCATCGTCATCATCTGGTGGTGGTGGCGGCAGCATCTCTGAGTTCCCATCCAACCTGTCTTTGACCTTCAGACCTTCAATAGTAACATTGATCTTCTCATAATCAGCTTTACATGGGAATTCCAAGGGTTCTTTCAATTCAACTCTTTCAGTGTAATGAGGAGTCCGGAGCTTCGCAATGGGCTTCTCGGCATCATACGCCAAGCTTTGTTTGGTCCAATCACACAAAGCCCAAACCCTATACTTCCTTGACCAGTGGAGTCCAGGTCCCAGTGAATAACCAGCAAATACTCCAGGTATTCCCATAGGATCAAACTTGTGTTGTTGTTCTCGTTTCCCCTTGAATTCTTCTCCATGTAACTTACACCAAGAACTCAAGAACTCACCTCTTCGTCGTTGGGTTCAATGTTCAACAAGTGGCTAACACATTTAATGGCATACATCCAAAAGCATGGAGGAATCCCAGCTTCAAGTAGGCATGTTGTTGTTGCCACTGACACGAATTGGTTTGTTCTCTCGGCAAGTGAATTATGCTTCGTCTTTCCGGCCAATGAGGTATCCATGGGAATCTTCAAAGCTTTCATTGCCTTGTCGAATTGTGGGGCATCATCTGAGTATGCTTCCCTTATCTTGCGACGACCGACCCATGAATTGCTTCACTGCTTGCATCACAGCATCTGTATCCCTACGTGCAGATGGATAGGACCGAATCATCCCAGTGTATCGATCACGAATGACGAAAATGGTTTTGTCATCTCCATAATCTTGTTCAGCAATTCGACGATTGTCAACATAGTCGAAGGTAACGAGATCCCCAAATTTGGTAAGCTTACGTTGAAAGGATCCTCGAAATGTCTTCCGATGTTTCATCTTGGCCCGAACGCATGACTCACAATAAGGGTTCTTGAAACGATGAGTTAAGAGGTGAATCTTGGTTCTTGCTTCATTCTTTAGGGTCCCCCTCTTACTCAATCTAACACTGCCATCTTCCTCATCCACATCAATGACATCATCATCATCATCTTCACGAACACCTCCCTCGGGAATCTCTTCGACTTCGATGTCCTGCTCCCCATCTTCAATGTCGGGGCCGATGCTAGGCTCATATCCATCATCATCGAACTCGTCATAGTCATCGGCATAGCATGACATCTCCTCGGCATCACCTGCGTCACTGCCGACGGCAACTTCAGGCATATTTTTGCTTTCTTTGTCCTTGCTCTTCTTCTTCTTTTTGGACTTCTTGCGTGACTTGCCTTCCGATCTTCCGACGATGTCAGTAAGATCTTCCAGCTCGTCTCCACTTTCACCATCGATAACCATCATGTTCTCACCTTCGGACGTGGAGCATTCATCATTGAGGATGTTCAGGATCTTGTCAATCTTGGATGATTGTCCTTTCTTCTTCTTCTTCTGATCAATGCTCACATACGGGATGTAATCCTTGACAGTCATTTCGATGATATGTCCGTCAGCATCAGGCATGTAAGGACTTTTCCCAGAAGGCCAAACAAATGAATATCCAAGGTCAAGACATCGTTTTCCCATAGATAATACTCACAGCGTATCTTCCAGGATGTGTGCCTGAGCAGGTTCGTCGAAGACCTCAAAGTCAATGTCGGAACGTTTGGTTGAACTGGTCACCCCGTTTGCGGTATGGAAGTTCACGGTTGTGTCATCCTATGTAGAAAGATCCATTCTGTCGACCTTCCTAGCAGAGATGAGATCACGTCCGCTACCAGAATCCATAAAGAATCTCTTGTCACGTTTTTCAACTGGTACTGTAATACTCTTGTCACGTTCTTCAACTGGTACTGTAATACACATGATGTTTCCTCTTTTGCCATATCGACCTTCAACATGTTGAACATAGTTCTCTATGAAGACTTCTCTTGATAAATCATCATAGTCGTCGTAGTCCAACTTGATCATGATGTCTAAGGTAGGTCCAACTCACAAGTACTTCATCAATATCACGATAATCTCCATTCTCATCCATGATAATGGCCATGACTTTTCCTCGGCTGAGTGCCAACCTGCATGAGTAGGTCCAGTGATCATCCTGTCTGAGTTCCTCAGTGGTCTTACTTACCTTTCCATGCTTCTTGGGGCCTGTCTGAGATTTTCGGATGCACTTCACGAAGTCCTTCTTCTCATAAGTGTAAGTTTCGTTCCCCTTCATGTTGAAGCTGACCTTCTTCTTCACTTGGCTCGATGCAGCTTTGAAGGTAAACGATTCGATGTTACTCTCATCATCATGTAAAGTGCTGGAGCTGCCTTAGATGAAGTTGCTTCAGAGTTGGGTGCCGTGTTGAACAAGTGTGCGTCATGTCGTTTGCTGCACTTGTCTCCATAGCGGCATTTCCCTTTTGCCCAGTGCCAGCATGGCTCATCTATCTTCTTCATTCTGTTTGCCGGAGATTGGCATTGGCTCCTCGGTGTCTTCCCACCCCCTTTCCCCGATCCGCCGGTCTTGCTGGAGTCGAAAGTCTTCTGACCGTGGCTGTATTCACAATCTTTCCCTTTCTTGCAAGACTTCTTGATAAAGTGGAAATGGCACGGTATCTTCTTTTTGTCTCGTGGGCTTTGACTTGGTGTTCTTGACTTTCCACGACTCTTGCCTCTCCCTTTACCCTTGGCATGTTGTTTCGGTTGTGGAGATGGTAGAACAGGAGCGGCCTCAACCTTAGCTTTGGCTTTCGGAGCAGCTTTCTCCTTGGCCTTGGCTTTGGCCTTAGCCTTTGGATTTGCATCTTGTGGAGCCGGTGTCGATGGTGCAGGCGTAGTAGGTTTTCCTCCACCAGCAAAGTCCCTCGCATACTTCTCTCTGGCAGCGACGTGTTTATCTTCTCTGATTCTAGTGATCTGCCGCTCAATAACGTCGAGAAGATGTTGGTAAGACTTCCTAGGGTCTCCTTCAATCCATGACTCGTATTGCTTGATGTCAAACATCAACAAATGGGAATTTCTGATCTTCTTGTATAGAACATCACGAAGCCAATCATCAGGAGGAACATCTTCCGGCATCATATTAGTAACCATTTCCATCCACTTCTCATAGAACACTTCAATGTTAGCATCTCCAAGATACTGTGACTTAATGATGTGCTCCATGGTGAATGCTGTTTCTCGTTGTCCAGGTGTTCTGAAATGGTTCAATATCTTAGCCAGTAGTTCCCTACCCATGACATATGTGCCTCGCCTGCAGTGTGCCTGAGTCCTCAACCTCAGCTTCATAGCTACGCGTCGTGCCGCGTCACCAGCCTGAGTGACGACATTCGACAGAGCAATAGAGAGCTTCGCGTCGATGGATTGGAATCTTTGGCCATCACTGTCGTTCAAGGCGTCAAGGTCAGGGTCAACACGGATTGCCGGTGGTAACCATGCCTCCCATGCGGCTCTGTCACCATCATTGGCTGCCAGGCAAACGCTCTTGATGAGGTCAGATGTCCATATTCCCAAGTTTTGATGTTTAGGCCAAGCACTGATGTTCACCTTGTCGGCTTCTCTTCGAGAAACTCTCGGAGGTTCAACTGCAGTGAACGCAGTGGTTGACACATCATCAGGTGCGGAGTCTCTTTGAGATCCACGAACAGAAGGTAGTCCTGGAGGTCCTGGTGGCCCAGGAGGACCAGAGGGTCCCGATGGTCCATAAGGATCAGGAGGTCCGTCTCCGTTTGGTACATCAAATCCATGTTCTCTTCTTTCCTCAGCAATCTTGCGATCAACATCACGGAGAAGATTAGTCACTCGTTGACCAGGTTGAAATGGTTGGTAACTAAATTGATCAGTTGGGGCATTACCGGCATTAGCAGTCTTCATTTCATCATTCAGTGCTTCATCCAACTGTCGGTTCCATGCCCTCAATACTGTCATCT
This sequence comes from Cladocopium goreaui, assembly GCA_947184155.2. Taxonomy (NCBI): domain Eukaryota; class Dinophyceae; order Suessiales; family Symbiodiniaceae; genus Cladocopium; species Cladocopium goreaui. Next base: position 26,809 of record CAMXCT020004510.1, read on the forward strand.
CCGTGTTTGCTTCGTTCACCGCGGTCTTGAGGGTCTCGATGATAGACTTCGATGAAGGATCACTCGATGGGATACCTACAGAGAAAGGAAGTTGATTGGGGTTTCCATATGCTTTGATGATTGCCTCTGCATCCTTTAGATTTCTCCTCAATTCATCAACACTACTTTTCATGCTCTGAATCTCGGAATCCTTCAACTTCAACTTATCATCCTTGTCCCGAAGTTCCCCCATATAATATTCACATGATCTTTCATACAGCTGAGCACCGTTAGCCAACTTCAATTTCTTTTCACTCTCCAACTCAGACCTAAGTGTCATGACCTCGGAACCAAAGCGGGCCGTCGGCCCTAACTTCGAGACGTTAGCCAGTTCATCTTTGAGTCGTACGTTGTCAGACATGCATTCTCCAAGCTCTTCCATGAGGTCCTGTGCCCTAATCTGTGCGATCTTGGATTGGCTTTCAAGATGTTCAATCGCAGCTCGACTAGGACCATGGCCGACGGCCATAGGATCCTCTCGTAGTGACCGTCTCAACTTCGTTTCGCGATCCGTGATCTCAGCACGAAGTTCGCTGTTCAGCTCGTGCTCATTCTCATAGAGCTTCTCATAGTGCTCCATCTTGCTGTTGGCGTTCACAACCAAGTTGGATTCATGTCTCAATCGAGCAATGGCCTCAGATTCAGTGTTCCTGTAAGCCTCAAAGCGTTTGATTGTATCATGTTCAGTAGTTCTGTGGCGTAGATCACTCTCAATCTTTGCTTGGTTTGCTTCATGCACTTTCTTCCGATACTCTCTAGTGATCTGCTCCATGTTTTGTTCGTACAACTCGGCTTGCTTACGGTAGTGCGCCAAGGCTTCACTCATGAGATTATTTTCATCCATCAATTCTTTAACTTCAAATCTTCGCTGTTGATTGGCCATTTCAAGATGAGTTTGAGAGTAAGATGCCAGTTCCGTTCGGTTACGATATTCCACTATAGAATTCTCAAAACCAATCTGCATCTCCTTACCTTCTTGGAACAATTTCTCGGCAACGTTTGTGGTCAGGTTATTGTTATGTTGCAACTGCTCTAACCTAGACTCTGTGTTACCCAGAAGTCCTCGAAGATGATGTACTTCATCCTTGTATTCTTCCTGAATCTCCATACCACGTTGATGAATTCTCCTGGCGCCGTTCTCCATGAGTGCACCTCGGCGTTCAAGCTCTTCGATGCGGATGGTCGCACCTTCATCTTCTTGGGATGCTATCATGAGTTCGGCTTGATATTCAGCAACTTCATTGGTAGAGTACATCAACCGTTGATTGAGGGTGTTGAATTCATCGTACACGTTCTGATTCTGTGTTTGAAGGTGATTAGTGAATTTGACCTCAATGTCCCTAATGAGTTGATCCCGTGATGCAGCGTAAAGCTCCAAATGGGCCACCTTTTCCTGAAGGGATTGACATTGTGCCTTCAAATCATCAATGATTGACATGGGTTCTCTGCTTCCACTAGTTTCTGTTGTTCGTATTTTAACTCGACCTTCACCCTTAGTCCTGCCAGGTCTGTCCTCGATAGATCTTGGAGTTCCTGGTCGGGTAGTCGATCTCCTCAGCGATCGATGACCTCTTTGTCGTGTGCCATCTCGTGCCGATCTTGGAGTACTAGCTGCAGTTCTCCTTCGTTGTCCAGCCAAGTTCCATCCCTGCATTGTCGATCTCGACATTGTAGACTTTGATCCACTCTCTGCAGTTCCAGGTGAAGTCAAGAAGCTTCTTCGGCTGGAGCAACAGGATTGTCGTTGAAGGTAAACTGAGTGTCACCGCTGCTGCCTTGCATCTTTACGATGTAGAGCTGATCGGTTCTTTACGTCCACGATCGTTTGCTCCAGGCGCCGGCTAACAGCACGTAAGCACTGCTCCCTCGTCGAGGGTAAAGAGCCCCTACGGCTGATAACCTGTGAGCAGATCGATCCCTGTTCCGGATATGCCAATTGTTATTGGAGTACTTGTTGCAAATGCTGTCAGCGACGCGACCACAACATGAAGCAAGTGAACGCACAGCTACCTTTTCATCACGCTTGAGCCACATGTTACAGTGGCATTGTTTGTTGGATGTACATGCATATGTACATGTGCACTACTATATAGTTCCCTTTCGCATTTATATATGTATATGTATGTATATTTTTGAAGTGGTAACCACAATCCAAAGCCAAAAAGTCAAAGTTGAAAAACATGTATCTGTCACAGTTTTCTATCTGTGATTTTTGTGTCTGGTTGACATGAAAAACTACTAATCCAAACAGGGTCGGGAATGTTTCATTCTAACGGGTTTTGACCTGAGATCTGTCTGCTTTCTTCTCCCCTCAAACTCATGAATCCATCAACAGCCAATGGCCAATGTGGTAGGCACGCATGACAGCACTAGTTGCCAAAAAAAACAGACTTTAAACCAAAATTTTGCATTATTTAGTTGCAAAATATGCCAAAATGATAGGTACCCTGAAGACACTTACGACACCCTTCAATTTACATCCTCGGGGAATCCATCATTCGAAAAGCAATGACGTTCCTCGATAGGCATTTCTGGTACGCTCCAGTTTTCATTTTGTTGGAGTAACATTTTCCACACATAGTATGTATGGACATGTATGGACCATGGTCCTTTCAGGAGAACCATGCACTGCTACGTCCAGTGAACCTATCAAGTTTCAACCCTTGTGACGGACGACAAATCTCAGAACCCGCACCGGAACCTCCGGTACCACCACACCGGAACCTATAGATTATGAAAAAAGCAAACCCGAGAAACACTGAATGCAGCTTGCGCGCGTGCAGCAGGTATTAGTATGTAGGTAGCGTGTGGTTTCCAAAATGCTGCAAATAACGTGCAGCTGGCAAGTTGTGGGCTTTGGACTGCTGCGAATTAGTGCAGGAAACAATGGATGCTATGCGTACTGTGTGTTTTATTTAGTTTCTGCGCCGTGCCACTGAACACTACTGCACCTTGCCGCAAATGGGAGGTAAATGGAAAGGTTTTTTGAATAATAACTATTGAGCTCAAGGACCCACACTCTGGTTGAAGTCGCCGAGGAAGTGCTCAGGGGGTGAAGGGGTTTGGTGGGTGGGTGTTTTTACTATATCCAAAATATTTATCAAATATATTTCATTAAAAGAGATCAAATAAATAAACATATAAATATTTATTTCGTAAACATGATAACAAGAAAAAAGGGGAAAACCTGAGAGTGCGCAGCAAAGAAAAATATTCATATAGTTTTGTTTGATTCATTGACCTTGGAAATCCAAACTACCCCCATTTGGGGAAGCGCGCGAGTGATGGAACCTTGGAACCTTGGAACCAGAAGAAATGGAAGGTCCCCCAATAAAAAAAATGCATTTTTGCCAGTCAAGTTGATTGGATTTCTTCCCATAAAAATTGGTTGGTCATGAATAAATTTTATTGGGGCCATTTATACGGTAATGGTGTTACTTATGATAAATTATGGGTTACTTATGATTATTATTTTTTGCTGATTGTTCCTCCTATAATGAAGAAACCGATGCATGCAAATCTTTTGGAATTTCTGAAGTGTTGCGAAGTGTTGCCTGTGGTTTTCAAAATGTTGCAAATACAGTGCACGTAGCTCCTGCCAATGGTATTCCAAAAAAACAAAAAACAAGCAGTAATTTAAGATCACCTGAAACAATTTCCTGTATAAATTTCTATCTGCAAGAACTGATTTCACATATGTAAATATATATATATACATGAAATTGCAAAAGTGCACACAACCATGCGATTTGTTACGTTTTGTGATTTCGAAGGCATAATTCAATTACAAACGTAAGGTTTTTTCTGTTTTTAATTGCCTGTCTGTCAAAACCCAAAAAGTGCTCCGAACGTAACCTTCATTTTTTTTACATCATTTTTTATCTGCAAGTGGTTCACTATATTTTTTTTAAAACAAATCTACTTATTACTTACTTACTTACTTATTTATTTATTTATTTACCTACATATGTACTTTATTATATTATAATAAGTTTTTTTGTCCAATTTTTTTCGTATATTTCATTATATACTGTTCTATTTTATTATGTTTCATGGTTTATTTTTTTATACCATATTAAATCATATTTAACTATTGTCTTTTATATTATATGATACTATTTTTTATATACACATAATTTTCATGCAATTTGTTTAGTAGGTATGTATTTTATACCTTTTCCATCTTTTTGCCTAACCATTCTGGCTTTGCAGCAGGTCTTTACATAAATTGCACCATGCCTTTAGAAGAAACAAGCAAACAAACAAACAAACAATGTATCAAACTTGTATTATATAAGAATGTTGGGTTTGAAATATGGTTCTTGTCCCAAAAGGGGAGGGGTAGGTGCATTTTTCAAAGCAAATGCCTTTTTCAAAGCACAGATTGTGACCCCAAAAGGTGGAAGTCCAAAATCAAAAAAATGAGGTCCAAAATCAAAAGCAAAATCAAAAAATCAGCATGCATGTTTTGTTTTGACTTAAAATCAATTGTGAAAACCAAGAAATTGATTGTAACCAATACCCGATGCTCAGGGAAATATTGAAGAGACAATTTAAGTTTTTTTGGTGTTATTTGGATTTTCGATTGAATTGTTGAAATGTTTATTGAAATTTCGATTAAAAAAGCGTAGATTGAAATTCCAAAATTTCAATTGCAATTTATACTTGCTTTGTTTTCGATTGAAATTTTCAACCTCGATTCAAAAAAAATCAATCTAGGATGCTCTGGGTTACTAACTGCTGACTAGCTTTGCTGCTACTATTACTGCTACTATTATTATTATTACTGCTACTACCTACTGCCACTACTAGTCGCATAAATATAAAATACCCTCGTAAAGCTAAATTGTTGAAAATATTTAAAACTAAAAAGAGGAAACAAGTGAAAACCTTAGATGCCGGTAGTAGTAGTAGTAGTAGTAGTAGTAGTGGTAGTAGTAGTAGTAGAAGTAGTAGTAGTAGAAGTAGTAGTAGTAGTAGCAGTAGTAGCAGTAGTAGCAGCAGTAGTAGCAAGTAGTAGTAAGTAGTAGTAAGTAGTAGTAAGTAGTAGTAAGTAGTAGTAAGTAGTAGTAAGTAGTAGTACAGTAGTAAGCAGTAGTAAGCAGTAGTAAGCAGTAGTAAGCAGTAGTAAGCAGTAGTAAGCAGTAGTAAGCAGTAGTAAGCAGTAGTAAGTAGTAGTAGTAGTAGTAGCAGTAGTAAGCAGTAGTAAGCAGTAGTAAGCAGTAGTAAGCAGTAGTAAGCAGTAGTAAGCAGTAGTAAGCAGTAGTAAGCAGTAGTAAGCAGTAGGAAGCAGTAGTAAGCAGTAGTAAGCAGTAGTAAGCAGTAGTAAGCAGTAGTAAGCAGTAGTAAGCAGTAGTAAGCAGTAGTAAGTAGTAGTAAGTAGTAGTAAGTAGTAGTAAGTAGTAGTAAGTAGTAGTAAGTAGTAGTAAGTAGTAGTAAGTAGTAGTAAGTAGTAGTAAGTAGTAGTAAGTAGTAGGAAGTAGTAGTAAGTAGTAGTAAGTAGTAGTAAGTAGTAGTAAGTAGTAGTAAGTAGTAGTAAGTAGTAGTAAGTAGTAGTAAGTAGTAGTAAGGAGTAGTAAGTAGTAGTAAGTAGTAGTAAGTAGTAGTAAGTAGTAGTAAGTAGTAGTAAGTAGTAGTAAGTAGTAGTAAGTAGTAGTAAGTAGTAGTAAGTAGTAGTAAGTAGTAGTAAGTAGTAGTAAGTAGTAGTAAGTAGTATACGTAGTATACGTAGTAAGTAGTAAGTAGCAAGTAGCAAGTAGCAAGTAGCAAGTAGCAAGTAGCAAGTAGCAGGTAGCAGGTAGCAGGTAGCAGGTAGCAGGTAGCAGGTAGCAGGTAGCAGGTAGCAGGTCGCAGGTAGCAGGTAGCAGGTAGCAGGTAGCAGGTAGCAGGTAGCAGGTAGCAGGTAGCAGGTAGCAGGTAGCAGGTAGGAGGTAGCAGGTAGCAGGTAGCAGGTAGCAGGTAGTAGGTAGCAGGTAGTAGGTAGCAGGTAGCAGGTAGTAGGTAGTAGGTAGTAGGTAGTAGGAGTAGTAGGAGTAGTAGGAGTAGTAGGAGTAGTAGGAGTAGTAGGAGTAGTAGTAGTAGTAGTAGTAGTATAGTAGTAGTAGTAGTAGTAGTAGTAGTAGTAGTAGTAGTTGTAGTAGTAGTAGTAGAAGTAGTAGTAGTAGTCGTAGTAGAAGTAGTAGTCCTCGTAGTAGTCGAAGTAGTCGTAGTAGTAGTCGTCGTCGTAGTCGTCGTAGTAGTCGTACTAGTACTAGTACTAGTACTAGTACTAGTACTAGTAGTAGTAGTAGTAGTAGTAGTAGTAGTAGTAGTAGTAGTAGTACTAATCGTCGTGTCAATTAATTTTTACTCGTAAAACCAAAAAGGGGAAAAATGGATGCTTAAACGGCGGCCAGCTATACCGAAAATCGCCACGCTGCACGGCAGCGATCATGTTCAAGTTCCTTCGCAGTTCGTGCAACAGTGTTTTGTGCTAAACAGGTGCGAACATCCCCATTCTGTGTAAAAAGCCAGTCGTCTAGCAAGCTTTGGCACAGAGACCGGGAGTATTTGCTTCTCTGCGCCTCCGCTTGGATAGCGTTGATGACTTCACATGGCCCCTGCTCCGCTGTCAACATCTCCAACAGCTGCTGCACGTATCTCTTGCACCGATCACGTCTGAGCTTCCGGGGTCTGGCTGGTTGTTGGCCACCCTGCTCATTTTGTAAGTGATGGCAGGAAAGAGCATTCACTCCCTTTCAGGCACCCATAGGGCGATCTGAAAAACAAACAGATGTTGCAAGGCAAACGTCCTGCGTAAGCCGGCAAGGACTGTAGGATCACCTCGGTTTCTGTCCAATGGCCCAAGCTGCTGGACCCTGCAACCGATTGATCAAAGGGTCTGCTGATGGATGAGCTGGTGGCTGACTTGCCTGAGACAGGCTGTTCACCATGAACTGAACTTTCTGAAAGCACATGACACGGAAGGTCAGCGGAGGGTTCGAAATGATTTGAATATCAACAATTTGACTTATCCGCCGGCCCCTGCCGTTGCCATTGCAGGGGAGGCGCCTCGAGACAGCGAAGCATCATCAGCGGCCTGTTCTCCTTCATTGGCAGGCAGTTCACGAGCTGAGGGCGCGTCGTATTCGTAGCTGGCACCACCTGACGGCACGATCCGTCCGTTTCAGTGTGGCGGAACGTACGTTTTGGAGGCTTGCAGCTGGCCTGTGAGGCTTGGCCGACGACTCGTATAGGGTTTGGCTCGCGGCCTGTTTGCCTTCATTGGCAGGCAGTTCACGAGGTGACAGCACCTCGTATTTGTAGCTGGCACCACCCGAAGGCACGATCCGTCCCTCATGGCATGCTGCTTCCTGTGGCGGAACGTACGTTTTGGAAGCTAGCAGCTGGCCTTTGAAGCTTGGCCGCCTCGTATAGGGTTTGGTTCTATATGCGTTTCAAAGCGAGCAAATGAGCCACGACCAGGGGCGCTTCGAAGGCACAATCCGCCCCTCATCACTGCCATGCTGTTTCAGTGTGGCGAAATGTATGTTTTGGAGGCTTGTATAGCTGTGGCCTTTGAAGCTTGGCTGACGGCTCGTATAGGTTCTGATTCTATATGCGTTTCAAAGCGAGCAAATGAACCACGACCAGGGGCCCTTCGAAGGCACGATCCGTCCCTCACTGCAAAGCTGTTTCAGTGTGGCAAAACGTGCATTTTGGAGGCTTGTATAGCTGTGGCCTTTGAAGGTTGGCTGACGGCTCCTATATAGGGTTTGGTTCTATATGCGTTTCAAAGCGAGCAATTGAGCCACGACCAGGGGCCCTTCTAAGGCACGATCCGTCCCTCACTGCCATGCTGTTTCAGTGTGGCGAAACGTGGAGTTGGAGGCTTGTAGCTGGCCCTTGAAGCTTGGCTGACGGCTTGATAGGGTTTGTTTCTATATGCGTTTCAAAGCGAGCAAATGAACCACGACCAGGGGCCCTTCGAAGGCACGATCCGTCCCTCACTGCAATGCTGTTAGTGTGGCAAAACGTGCATTTTGGAGGCTTGTATAGCTGTGGCCTTTGAAGGTTGGCTGACGGCTTGTATAGGGTTTGGTTCTATATACGTTTCAAAGCGAGCAAATGAGCCACGACCAAGGGCGGCTTCGAAGGCACGATCCGTCCCTCACTGCCATGCTGTTTCAGTGTGGCAAAACGTATGTTTTGGAGGCTTGTAGCTGGCCTTTGAAGGTGGCTGTCAGCTCGCATAGGGTTTGGTTCTATATGCGTGTTCAGCTGTATACAAACTGAGCTCATTCTAATCAGCAAAAGCATTGGAGCGACCAAACACGTTCTCCCGATATATATATATATGTATGTATGTATGTGTATGTATGTATGTATGTATGTATGTATGTATGTATGTATGTATGTATGTATGTATGTATGTATGTATGTATGTATATGTATGTATATGTATGTATATGTATGTATATGTATGTATATGTATGTATATGTATGTATATGTATGTATATGTATGTATATGTAGGTATATGTATGTATATGTATGTATATGTATGTATATGTATGTATATGTATGTATATGTATGTATATGTATGTATATGTATGTATATGTATGTATATGTATGTATATGTATGTATGTATATGTATGTGTACGTATGTATGTATGTATGTATGTATGTATGTATGTATGTGTATGTATGTAGGTATGTAGGTATGTAGGTATGTAGGTATGTAGGTATGTAGGTATGTAGGTATGTATGTATCCGCCGACCCCTGCCGACAGCAGGGGGAGCCCGTCAGAGAAGAGGGGACAAGAGGGACAAGAGGCAAATGAAAGTGTGAAAGTGAAAGCTTTGAGGCAGCCAGCAGTGCAGGAAGGCAACCAAATAGAAGGTTTGAGGCTAGTCTTGGATTGAAAGTTCGAAGCTTGCGACACCGCTCTCGGAACCGAGCTGTGCCAGACGAAAGCAAGCAAGCTGGCAGCCAGCAGTGCAGGAAGGCAGGCAAATAGAAGGTTTGAAGCTGGTTATTTGTTGGATTGAAGGTTTGAAGCTAGTTTCTAGACAGTTCAGAAAGCAACGTTTGGCATTCTGGGCTGCCGGCCGCAGGCTTGATCCGTCCTTCACTGCCATGGTGTTTTGGCTCTGCG
>CAMXCT020004511.1:0-35960 GCA_947184155.2 Cladocopium goreaui
GCTCCCGCGAAAGACGTCAAAACGCAAAAATGCTGTAATTTACAGCATTTTGTCCATTTCGAAAAGCGAAAAATCGTCCGAAAAAGGTGTCAAAACGGCACTTTTTTTTCGATTTTAGGTACCCTCAAAACGGGGGGGGGGGGAATGCTCTTGGAGACGCTTATGAGCGACCCGGATTCCGGCCAAAAAGCTCTCCCCCACCCTCCTGAAGGATTTTTGGTGTTTTTCGGGGCCCGGCGTCCGAGGGTCGGCGGTTGGGGGCGCGCTTCACCTTAGAGCTCTAGTCGCTCTGGGACGCTCGTAGGGCAAGCCACTCGTGGGGAGCCGGCGGAGCCGAATTTAAGGGCTGCCGCCCGTGCCGCCGACCCCGGGCGCCCAAAATTGTGTGGAAGAAGGAGGTCCGTGAAAAAGGGCCGGTCGACGAAAGGGGAGAGAGTGAGAGGCTTCGCAGATTGTGTGGCAGCGAGCCGGCCAAGCACCAGCTGCATGGCCGCAGGACATTCGCAACGGCAAAACACCATCGAATGGCGAAGGGCTTAACGGCGCTTCGGAAACCCGAGTAAAATGATGACTCGTCTCTTTTACCAACGGACCAAAAGGCACTGAGGTTTCCGTTTTTTTGTACGCATGTTTGCCAGAGCATGTGGCCAGTAAGCCCAAGTTGCATGGCTTTGTGACGTATCGGCAACGGCGAAACACTACCTAATGTCGTGCCGAAAATGATGTGAAGGTATTCGCAATAGCAAGCTTCCCGGAGTCCGGAGCGGCCCGTCTGAAATCCTACTGTTCTGGTATGTGCTATGCTGCTGCTGTCCTGCTGTTCTGCTATGCTGCTGCTGCTGCTGCTGCTGCTGCTGCTGGCGGCTGGCCGGCCTGCTGTTCCTGCTGTTCCTGCCGCTGCATTGCAGAAAATCTCCAGGAAAGCGCCCGGCAGGTGGCCAAAGGACATGCTGCTGGGCCGGCAAGAGCGCCGGGAAGGGTTTAAGGGCAGCTTAGGGCACCGGGAGACGTTTAAGGCCAGCCTACTGCCTAACGTCGCTTTCTGAAACCAGAAGAAAATCTCCAGGAAAGCGCCCGGCAGGTGGCCAAAGGACATGCTGCTGGGCCGCCAAGGGCGCCGGGAAGGGTTTAAGGGCAGCCTAGCGCGCCGGGAGACGTTTAAGGCCAGCCTACTGCCTAACGTCGCTTTCTGAAACTAGAAAAAAAGTCTGAAACCAGAAGAGAATCTCCAGGAAAGCGCCCGGCAGGTGGCCAAAGGACATGCTGCTGAAGGGCCGCCAAGGGCGCCGGGAGGGGTTTAAGGGCAGCCTAGGGCGCCGGGAGACGCTTAAGGCCACCCTACTGCCTAACGTCGCTTTCTGAAACCAGAAGAAAATCTCCAGGAAAGTGCCCGGCAGGTGGCCAAAGGGCATGCTGCTGGGCCGCCAAGGGCGCCGGGAAGGTTTAAGGGCAGCCAAGGGCGCCGGGAGACGTTTAAGGCCAGCCTACTGCCTAACGTCGCTTCTGAAACCAGAAGAAAATTCTGAAAGCAGAAGAAAATCTCCAGGAAAGCGCCCGGCAGGTGGCCAAAGGACATGCTGCTGGGCCGCCAAGGGCGCCGGGAAAGGTTTAAGGGCAGCCAAGGGCGCCGGGAGACGTTTAAGGCCACCCTACTGCCTAACGTCGCTTTCTGAAACCAGAAGAAAAAAAATCTGAAACCAGGAGAAAATGTCAAGGAAAGCGCCCGGCAGGTGGCCAAAGGACCTGCTGCTGGGCCGCCAAGAGCGCCGGTACATGCTGCTGGGCCGCGAAAAGAGCCGCAAAGCCACTTTTTCTCGGGCGCGCTCCCCCTGCAAATGGCTGGGGTCGGCGGATTTGATTGATTGATTGATTGATTGATTGAATGATTTTGGCTGACTGTACCAGGATTTAGGCAGTGATACGGTGATTTTGAGATCTCTTTGGAAAAGTCACAAAGTTGGAACATGTGCATTTTTGCAAACAGGGACGTGGTTCTTCAATGCAGAGAAAAGGGCCAAATCATTTCCCCTACCGCACATTTTGCCACAGAGTGAGTTCATCCCTATCTTTTCCCAAATGCGTAGCAAGGGTTCCCATTTCACTCTGGGGGTCTGGGGGTCTGGGGGTTGAGGGTGTGTTCGCTCGACGTCGCGTTTATGTTCGCAACCGTCCGCAACCGTTCGCAACCGTCCGCGTGAGGGCCGCATGGCCGTGCCTATGGTAAGTTCTGCAAAAGGGGTCACTTTTGGAGGTTGCACATGTCGCATTGCTTCGTTTCGCGTGGCAGGCGTGGCACTTCGTGACATTCAGACGTGTTTTGTAACATGCCGAAAATCGTTTTGTGTGGCAGGCGCAATGTTTTTGAGACGTTTTCAGAAGATGCGTTGCAGTTTTCGTTGCAGGCGCAGCACTTTGGATGTGTCCATCGTCATTTTGCGTGGCAGGGGCAGCACTTTAGACGTGTCGTGTTGCGTGTTTTTGCGAATGGCATTGTCAGGGCTGCGTCAAGTGGCAACAAGGTGCAAATTCCGTGGCAGGTGTGGCATTTTACGAGATGTGATGAAAATTGGCGGGAGCCTCGCACGAAACATCGATTTTGAGGTAGCAAATATTGATGTTCATAAGAAACCTCGTAGGAAAACATCGATTTTGAAGCTACAAAGTGTAAAAATTGAATGAAGTCTGGCGCCAAATGCTCATCTTGATGTTCCCACATGTCTCGTCTCGAGTCTCTGCTTTTAATGTGGCCTCCCCGTGTCTATGGGGGAAGCTGCAAAACCTCTCCTTCTCGAAGGTTTCCAAGCAGGTTGTCATGTCGTTTTGCGTGGCAGGCGCAATACTTCTGCGTTGTTTTCGCAAGATGAGTTGCATTTTTCGAGGCAGGCGCAGACTTTGGAGACATCATCCATTGTCATGTTGCGGCGGCACTTCAGACGTGTCGCATTGCGTGCTCTACACTCCACACTCTACACTCCACACTCCACCCTTTACACTTCACACTCCACACTTTACATTCCACACTTTACACTCAACACTTTGCACTCTGCACTCCACACTCTACACTCCACACTCCACACTTTACACTCCACACTTTACACATTACACTCCACACTTTACACTCCACACTTTACACTCAACACTTTGCACTCTGCACTCCACACTCTACACTCCACACTCCACACTCCACACTTTACACTCCACACTCTACACTTTACACTCTACACTTTTCACACTACACTTTACACTCCACACTCGACACTTTACACTGCACACTCTACACTTTACACTATACACTCTACACTCCACACACTACACACGACACTCCCCACTTTACGCTTTACACTCCACACCCCACACTTTCCACTTTACACTCCACACTCCAGCTTTACACTCCACACTTTACACTTTAGGCTCCACACTCTACACTTTACACTCCTCACTCCACACTCCACACTCTACACTTTACACTCTACACTCTACATGTCACACTCTACACTCTACACTCCACAAGTGACACGTCACACTCCAAACTCCACACTCTACACTCTACACTGTACACTCCACACCCCACACTCCACTCCACACTTTACATTCCACACTTTACACTCTACACTTCACACTCTACACTTCTCACTCCACACTCCACACTCTAGACTCCACACTCCACACTCTACACTCTACACTGTACACTCCACACTCCACACTCTACACTTTACACTCTACACTTTACACTACACTTTACACTCCACACTCTACACTTTACACTCCACACTGTACACTCCACACTTTACACTTTACACTCCACACTCTACACCCCACACTCTACACACGACACTCCCGACTTTACACTCCACACTCCGCACTCTACACTTTACACTCCACACTTTAGACTCCACACTCTACACTTTAGGCTCCACACTCTACACTTTACACTCCACACTCTACACTCCACACTCTACACACGACACTCCCCACTTCACACTCCACACTCCACACTCTACACTTTACACTCTACACTTTACACTCCACACTTTACACTCCACACTTTACACTCAACACTTCGCACTCCACACTCTACACCCCACACTCCACACTTTACACTCCACACTCTACACTTTACACTCTACACTTTACACTCTCCACTTGACACTCTACACTTTACACTCCACACTCGACACTGTACACTCCACACTTTACACTCTACACTCTACACTCCACACTCTACACACGACACTCCACACTCTACACTTAACACTCCACACTTTACACTCCACACACTACACTTTACACTCCACACTCTACACTCCACATTCTACACACGACACTCCCCGCTTTACACTTTACACTCCACACCCCACACTTTACACTTTACACTCCACACTCCACACTTTACACTCCACACTTTACACTTTACACTCCACACTCTACACTCCACACTCTACACACGACACTCTCCGCTTTACACTCCCCACTTCACACTCCACACTTTACACTCCACACTTTACACTTTAGACTCCACACTCTACACTCCACACTCCACACTCTACACTCTACACTGTACACTCCACACTCCACACTCTACACTTTACACTCCACACTTTACACTCCATACTTTACACTCCAGGCTCTACACTCCACACTCCACACTTTGCACGCCACCTCCTTCCATATTCCGCAGTCTAGGGTGCACTGGTACGGTAACAGGGGAAAAATGCACAAGACTGTTCAAATAAACTGTTTCACAAAAGTGTTCTGCGTGACTGCCTATCCATGTGTTTCGATATTTCTACCATTCACATATGTGTGAGCATTCGGATTCGTGGGCTGCATCTTGTTTCTGTCCAACAAGCAACGCTGATGAGAAGGCAAGGTTAAAAATAAAGAATGGACAGCCGCAGAAGTCGAGAATGCGTGGAAAACAGGTAAAGAAGCAACAGCCTTGGAGCAGAACAAAAGGCTATGGTATGCTAGTGTAGAGATACAGGAGGAGCAGGAACAAGTGAAAAAAGGTTGAAGTTCAACTTAGCCACAAAGAATCAAATGGGCCCCACGCCAAGAGGCAACTCTTAGGGGAGCAAAAATTGCAAGGCAAACCCCACACAGAATACGTCAGGGGCTTACAAAATTCAACTAGGACTTCCGTCCAACAAAGAAAGGATCACACAATCACAATAATATCACGTTATCACTGCAGGAGACCTTTGCTTTGCTTTACTTGTGGTTGCTGCGCGCGTTTGCCTGTAGTAGGAGTTTCATGCTTGCATGCACGTGTGGATGTGTTAAGCTGCAAGTTGAACCCCAAGTGTCAAGTTGGAGTGGATCTTCACACCATATGTAGCGATGTGGGTGACAATATGGGCTGAATTTGCGGGCGCTAATGAGGTCCTCCTTTGCACAAATGAAAACAAAATCATGTTAGTGGAAGAGAACCATGAAGAGAGTACCAGTAGCATTGGGCAGCATATAGCAAGATGCAGGTGAAGTCCGCGATGTTTTTGCATTGAGGTTCGCATTGGAATCGCAAAACACCGGAATGGAATTTGGCTACAATTCCTTCGGTGGAGATTATCCAGGACTTCTCAATGCGACATGATGCGACCACAGCATGTAGAAGCAAGCACGAACGAAGTCCCGCAGATGGGCGGGAGATAGCAAATGATGACAGCAAGCCGTGCTTTCCGCGAGGCCGTCCATGTTTTGTTGCTTATCATCTGTGCATCATAACTATAGCAGGTGGGTAGCTGCTCCTGTCGAGTTGCATGTTTTTTGTCAACATGAAGCTACCTGTGCAACATGGTTCGATTTCAGTGCAGCCATAGGATCAGGCGTGTTTTAAGGGGAAATGGATGCAGGAGTTCCACAAATAAAAGTAAGCGCGCACGGAGTTGGGAAAAGGAAAAGCAATGTTTGGCAGGAGGCATGGGGGCGAGTTGTTGACAAAAAGAGTTTCCGAAATCAAAAGCCAAGCCAAGCCACCGTTAAGTCTTCAGGACTATTTTGGGCAGAAGGGGTCGCTCGGCTCGGTTTCATGCTGCGGCTTGGTAACGGGTCATGATGGCCCTGCAACTCCACTCGTCACAGGATTGTGAAATCCGATTGGTTGCAGGATGTTTGCAGCATACCAGGTGTCAGTGACTGACCTTCAAAGTATAGAAATGGTGTTTGTAGTAGAAAGAATGGAAGGTTATTTTTTGGTGGATTGTTTTTCCGTTTTGTTTTTTTGATTTCTGGTTTCCTGCTTTTCTGCTTTTCCCTGCTTCTTTGCTTCTCCGCTTTTCCCTGCTGGCCTGCGTCTCTGTTTTTCTGCGTGTTCCTGCTTCTTGCTTCTCTGCTTTTCGGCTTCTTTGCTTCTCTGCTTCTTTGATGTTCTGCTTTTCCGCTTTTCTGTTTCTTTGCCTCTTTGCTTCTCCCTTTTCTGCTTTTCCTTGCTTTCTGCTTTTCCAGCTGCTCTGCTTCTCTGCTTTCTACTCTTCCCTGCTTCTCTGCTTTTCCCTGTTTTCCTTTTGTTTCTCATACTGTAAGTAAACCGTAAGGCGCATCATATTCCACATAGACCCTGAATCAGCCCTAAAGCAACCCTAAATACAACCCAAAATAAACAAAATAACACTAAAGCAACTCTAAGTAAACCCTAGACAGCCCTTCGATAAAGCTGAAACTAATCCTAAATAAACCCAGAACCCACCCTAAGTAGATCCTAAACCAACCCCAAGTATATGTTACATCAACCAAACCTAAATTAACCCAGCATACAACCCCAATAGCAATAACAAAGTGTCGCATCTCGGTTGACGCCGATTTGGTATTGACAGGTGAGCCATCTTGGCCCAAAAAATGCCGTTTCTTCGACACCACCGAAACACCACGAAAACATAAGCAAGACCCGAAACATCATGGAACATCGTCGAGACTGACGGACACACCGCCAAATTGCCGCCAAAACGCCAACAACCACCGAAACACAAGTGAGAGACCACCAAGACACCAGCAAGAGGACAGACATCATCAGAACAAACACCACCAATTCCCGAAAAGACCTGCAAAGGATTTTTCCCGAAATAATCATTTTCCCATCACCATCATCACAACACCGTCAGAACAAACTTCCACCATCATCAAAACACCATCATGTTCATCGTCATCATCATCATCATCATCACCATCATTACCATCATCACCATCACCATCATCATCATCATCATCATATTTTTCTTCTTCATCGTCTTCGTCTTCTTCGTCTTCTTCTGCTTCAATCACTTTAACACATCTACCAAATAGTTTTCTTCAATACATCTACCAAATGATCTTCTTTATGTAATACTGTGTACATACAGGTGCAGATGCAGGTATGGATCTTACTGACCCGTGTTTAGGTGCAGATGCACAGATGCAGGTTCACAGTACCAAACGAGCATATGCAGGTGCATTGCGGAAGATATATATATATATATAGTTGCAGGTGGAAATCGATTTTTCAAAAAGCACCCGGAAGTGGATATATGCAGGTGTAAAGTGTCAGATGTAAAGACACAGGTGGAGACCAATTTCTTCAAGACACCTAAAATCTGGCTATTTTCTTGGAGCGGAAGGGCAGCGTGGATTGATGTCTAGAAACGCAGCCCTCTTGCACGAAATGTCCGTCGTCATACATTGAAGTCAAATTGCAATGTGGGCTTGTGCTGGGCCAACCCTTTCCCGCAAAATGCGTCACGACTGTCAAAAGCTGTGGTGAAACTGTCCGTGATTTTGCATATGCTTGCCTGCTGAACTCTTTCGCACCATGTCCGCCGTCGGGAATCATGCAGTAGTAGTAAAAATTCGCGTAGGTAAAAGCTCCTCATGCACATACATTCCTTTGCACCTCTGTTTGTTTTGGCATCTGCGTGTAAAATTGCTCAGTGTAAAATAATCTCTCTGAAGTTCAAATGTTTGTGCGTAAAAAGGCATTTCTGTGTGTGAAAGCATTCCTGTGAAAAAGCATCTTTGTGTGAAGGCGTCTCTGTGCAAAACATCTCGGTGCAAAAGCATGTGTGATTAAAAAGCATGTGTGATTCAGAGCATCCCTGTGAAAGAGCATGCGTGCATGTAAAAAAAATGCCCGCGCAATAAACATCACCGTGTAAAAGTATTTTCATGCGAATGCCCCTGCAACTGGGTGTCGAAGTGTCTCTGTGTAAAAGTGCCTACGTGTAAAAGAACCTCTGCGTAAAAGAATGCGCGCGTAAAAGCAGTGTGTAGACGTGGTCGCGTGTAAACACACTTGTAAAAAAAGCATCTCTGTGTAAAGGCATCTGTGTGTAAACCCCCCTGCGTCTAAAAGTTTCTCGTAGCAAAATCATCTCTGGATAAAAGTATGTGTATCTTTAAGCGCCCGTGCGTACATGCATTTTTGCGTTGAAAGTGCGAAAGTCACATAACAAATTTTTCACTTCTTCAAAGCATTTCCAAGTCATTCCATCGCCAGGTGGATCAATCGACTGCTTCAAACCCAAGCCCTTTAGATGCTCAGAAATAGAGCTCGTGGCGAGCTGCACTGGCAGCGCAACGGCGTGAGTTAGGGCTTGGTTTGGGGAACACTTTTCCTTGGAGCTTGGTTTTGGATTGGGACCAGGACGGTTTTGTGTTTCGGGCCCTGTGGAGTTCACTGAAAGATTCATAGGCTACGAGCCCAAATCATTACAAAAGGGCTTTCAACAAAACCTTAGTAGCGACATGCAGCGACGCCGTGATGGCAATGCTGCGTCTGGCGGCGTTGCTGTGGCTGCTCAGGAGCGAGCCGCTGATGCGCTGGCTGTGGATGGAGGCAGTGCTGGGCATTTGCGTTCTGCGCTGACCGTTGAAGGCGAGGCTGCTGGTGCTGCAGGCACTTCTGGCGCGTCTGAGAGTGCTGCAGGGGTGGCAAGAGGAGAAGGACACGGGGACACGGTTTGCAGCTGATCTGGCAAGAGCTAGTTCCGTGGGTGAACCAAAGGGAAAGGAGGGAGCTGTAGAAGGTAGTCAAAAAGAGAAGGCACCTGAAGAACAGTTTTCGTCACCTAGTGTTCAGAAGCCATTGGGATCTTCGCCAGAAGAGCTGCAGCTTCAAAATATTCCTTTCACAAAGCCAAATGAACAAGGTAGTCAAAGGATGGTACTGAAGAAAAGAGTATGGCTGCAGTCCCCATAGACCACCTAAGACCTTTGCTCCTCCTGGCACTCCATCACTGCCTTTAAGTCACTCCTGAGCAAATCCAACAGCTGCCGTTTGGACGAGAAGCAGGGCCTAGTGCTGAACTTTTGAGGCTATCAGGTTTTTTCCAGCACATGCTTCCAGGGCTTGATCATTTGCAAGCGCTTCAAGACCAACGTCAGCGCGGGTTGGAGTGGAGAGCGGCGATGGAGGCGAGAATGGAGCAACTTGGTCTTCCTCCCCGAGCTTCACAGACAGAGGACTGCAGGCCTAGAGGGGAGTTGCGTGAAGTTAGGAGGGATTCGTCAAGGTATGGGACTCCTGAAGACAAATCTCACATGGACCGGGACGTTTCAAGCATAGAAGAGTGTGTGGGACATTTGCAGAAAGGTGAAGGTCAGGTTGTTCTAGCTTCTCAAAGTGCAGTGCCTTTGGAAGTTTCGGGTCCAAAGAGATAGACATCAAAGGAGGAAGGGCCCAGAGCCCGCAAGATCAAAGCAAAGGAGGACGGGGTAGGTACCCAGCAAGCTCCGCGACCAAAGGAGGAGGGGGTAGTTACCCAGCAAGTCCAATCAAAGGAGGAAGGGGCAGTGGCCCGACAAGATCTGATGAAAGATGGATGGACAAAGGCGCCGCAAGTGTCGCAATCGGTCTCGTCAGACGAAGAGCAGTCTAGCCAGTCTGAGGAGTCAGAGAAGGAATCGGATGGAGATCATCGGCATGCACCGCAGAGGCCAAAGGAAAGAGACCCCACCATGCAGGTTTTTCTGAAGATCGTGGACACCATGCAGATCATGCAAAAATCTATGCCGAAGTCGAAATAGGAATTTGGAGAGGAGCCAGAGGTGGTTCGTGTCAGCCCGCAGTTGCCGAAGCTGCCTGATTGGTGTGCTGACAGCGCACCAATCGATTTCAACGACTGGTTGACCTGTCTTGAAGTCTACATTGAGTGACTTGCGTTCCTTCCAATTCCCAACAATGGTGGGAGGCGACGACGAAGCTGGTGTCCATTTGGTATGCTGAGCACATGGCACTCACACCAATACAGCGGCTCTCCCATGCTCCTGAACTACTAGAGCACCTCAGGCAGAAAAGATGGTCCAGACTTGAGAAGCGCGCAGCTTCACTCCTCATGACCTCACTCCCTGACACGCTTCAAGGAGGTGGTGGCATCAAAGCCTGTTTCAGCGCTTGGCACAATGTCCAAAGCAATGCTGGTTTACCAGCCCAGAGGGCTGGGGGAGCGTGGTGCCATCCTACAGGCATTAGATAGCCCGTCAGAGTTGAGCACCATCACCGATCATGCAGTTGAGGAAGTGGATCAGGTGGAAAAGAAGAGCCTTTGAAATGGGCGTTTCTAAACCAGCTTCGTCCATGCCCATGCGTGGACTGATTCGCTTGATGAAGAAGCTGTTGGCCATGCACCCAGACCTCAACTTTAGACCGCCTGGTCAGAAATGCTCTTTTGGTGGACACCGTGCCCAGCTTGGAGTCGGCCACCAAGTACAGTGAACGCCTCTTGGCCGGGCTCGAACAAATGGGACATCAAGCAAGAAGGATGTCCGATGGTTCCCCAAAGTCTCGCGCTCAAGTTGATTGAGGAGATCGAGTCTCTAATTGCTACAGCCATCAAGGCGATTAATGTGCCTCAATGAAGACCAGGAGACTCAGTGGATCAAGCGGCTATCCTGTTTTCCTTTCCGAGATCTTCCACCACATCTACAAACAAGCACTCATGGAGACACCAACATCCAACATTCTTCCGTCGGGCAATCGAAGAACACGAAAGCTTTGGAAAAAGCATGGAGCTTTGGTTCATGTTTTCTCTGGTGAGAACTCAGGCTACACCCTCTGGAAATGAATCTACTGAATCTACTGCATGGACGTCCTGAAGCTGATTTGGGTTTGTCTGGTAAGGCCTGCAGTCTTTGCTTTGCCTTGCCTTAGATGGGCTGTGTCCTGGATGGGTTGGAGGTCACCATCCCGAACAAGGTCCATGCTGCGACACTTTCCCATTGATAGAAATGCCAGGACATTCCAACAGTCTCAGTCAGTGTCCTCGATGCCCAGAATCATGCTTCCCTGCACAAACTAGGCCAACTTCAAGCTTGTACGGTTTGGGATCTGGTAGCACATTCCACAGCGATCCCAGCCATGTAGCACCGGGCGAGGTCAAAGCGTATGGCCCATGTGCAGTTTGCGCGCATGGCTAGCATTGACCTTTGGTGAGGCTTGAGCCCCGGATGTTTTGTAGGCTTGGTCCCGTGCGACTAAACCTAGGGGGAATGCGAAAGTCACATAACAAATAAATGGGCTAACGCCCTGGTGCCGCCGACCCCCCTTTCAAGGCGGAGGAAGGAATGCGCACAGACTGTAGACATATATATATATATATACATCCTTATGAATGAACGAAGATACGACGACATAAATAAATACATAAAGACGTATATACCCTAACCTTCCAACATAAGCTCAAACAAATGTCGTTACCATAACCACCTTTTAAAATCAAGAAAATCCACATCCCTTCAGGAAGCCATATTTGACACTAAATACTCTGAATTGGACCACATGTAGATTTGATCTTTTTCTCGCGATCACCCACGATTGTGATCCAAACGCCCCACGATTGTGAAAAACAGATGGCAAAGGCATGTAGCTGTAAGAGTTGTTGCCTTGGAGGCCTGCGGAAGGGTTTGGAGCGTTTGAAGCCAGGCAAACGGCAGTCTTGAACCCCCTGAAAAACAGATGGCAGGGGCATGTAGCTGTAAGAGTTGTTGCCTTGGAGGCCTGCGGAAGGGTTTGGAGCGTTTGAAGGCGGGCAAACAGCAGTCTTGAACCCCCTGAAAAACAGATGGCAAGGGCATGTAGTAGCTGTATAGCTGTAAGAGTTGTTGCCTTGGAGGCCTGCGGAAGGGTTTGGGGCGTTTGAAGGCGGGCAAACGGCAGTCTTGAACCCCCTGAAAAACAGATGGCAAGGGCATGTAGCTGTAAGAGTTGTGGCCTTGGAGGCCTGCGGAAGGGTTTGGAGCGTTTGAAGGCGGGCAAACGGCAGTCTTGTAGCTGTAAGAGTTGTTGCCTTGGAGGCCTGCGGAAGGGTTTGGAGCGTTTGAAGGCGGGCAAACAGCAGTCTTGAACCCCCTGAAAAACAGATGGCAGGGGCATGTAGCTGTAAGAGTTGTTGCCTTGGAGGCCTGCGGAAGGGTTTGGGGCATTTGAAGGCGGGCAAACGGCAGTCTTGAACCCCCTGAAAAACAGATGGCGGGGGCATGTAGCTGTAAGAGTTGTTGCCTTGGAGGCCTGCGGAAGGGTTTGGAGCGTTTGAAGGCGGGCAAACGGCAGTCTTGAACCCCTTGAAAAACAGATGGCAAAGGCATGTAGCTGTAAGAGTTGTTGCCTTGGAGGCCTGCGGAAGGGTTTGGAGCCTTTGAAGGCGGGCAAACGGCAGTCTTGAACCCCCTGAAAAACAGATGGCAAAGGCATGTAGCTGTAAGAGTTGTTGCCTTGGAGGCCTGCGGAAGGGTTTGGAGCGAAACGGCAGTCTTGAACCCCCTGAAAAACAGATGGCAAAGGCATGTAGCTGTAAGAGTTGTTGCCTTGGAGGCCTGCGGGTAGTGAGGGTGTTGGGAGCGTTGTTTTATATTGGTGCTGTTGGGCAACACGGGCAGTCTTGAACCCCCTGAAAAACAGATGGCAGGGGCATGTAGCTGTAAGAGTTGTTGCCTTGGAGGCCTGCGGAAGGGTTTGGAGCGTTTGAGGGCGGGCAAGCGGCAGTCTTGAACCCCCTGAAAAACAGATGGCAGGGGCATGTAGCTGTAATAGCTGTAAGAGTTGTCTGAAAAACAGATGGCAGGGGCATGTAGCTGTAAGAGTTGTTGCCTTGGAGCCCTGCGGAAGGGTTTGGAGCGTTTGAAGGCGGGCAAACGGCAGTCTTGAACCCCCTGAAAAACAGATGGCAGGGGCATGTAGCTGTAAGAGTTGTTGCCTTGGAGGCCTGCGGAAGGGTTTGGAGCGTTTGAAGCCAGGTAAACGGCAGTCTTGAACTTCTGAAAAACAGATGGCAGGGGCATGTAGCTGTAAGAGTTTTCTGAAAAACAGATGGCAGGGGCATGTAGCTGTAAGAGTTGTTGCCGTGGAGGCCTGCGGAAGGGTTTGGAGCGTTTGCAGCCAGGTAAACGGCAGTCTTGAACCAGATGGCAGGGGCATGTAGCTGTAAGAGTTGTTGCCTTGGAGGCCTGCGGAAGGGTTTGGAGCGTTTGAGGGCGGGCAAACGGCAGTCTTGAACCCCCTGAAAAGCAGATGGCAGGGGCATGTAGCTGTAAGAGTTGTTGCCTTGGAGGCCTGCGGAAGGGTTTGGGGCGTTTGAAGGCGGGCAAACGGCAGTCTTGAACCCCCTGAAAAACAGATGGCAAGGGCATGTAGCTGTAAGAGTTGTTGCCTTGGAGGCCTGCGGAAGGGTTTGGAACGTTTGAAGGTGAGCAAACGGCAGTCTTGAACCCACTGAAAAACAGATGGCAGGGGCATGTAGTAGCTGTATAGCTGTAAGAGTTGTTGCCTTGGAGGCCTGCGGAAGGGTTTGGGGCGTTTGAAGGCGGGCAAACGGCAGTCTTGAACCCCCTGAAAAACAGATGGCAAAGGCATGTAGCTGTAAGAGTTGTTGCCTTGGAGGCCTGCGGAAGGGTTTGGAGCCTTTGAAGGCGGGCAAACGGCAGTCTTGAACCCGCTGAAAAATAGATGGCAGGGGAAGGGTTTGGGGCGTTTGAAGGCGGGCAAACGGCAGTCTTGAACCCCCTGAAAAACAGATGGCAAAGGCATGTAGCTGTAAGAGTTTTCTGAAAAACAGATGGCAGGGGCATGTAGCTGTAAGAGTTGTTGCCTTGGAGGCCTGCGGAAGGGTTTGGAGCGTTTGAAGCCAGGTAAACGGCAGTCTTGAACCAGATGGCAGGGGCATGTAGCTGTAAGAGTTGTTGCCTTGGAGGCCTGCGGAGGGGTTTGGAGCGTTTGAGGGCGGGCAAACGGCAGTCTTGAACCCCCTGAAAAACAGATGGCAGGGGCATGTAGCTGTAAGAGTTGTTGCCTTGGGAGGCCTGCGGAAGCGTTTGGAGCATTTGAAGGCGGGCAACGGGCATCTTGAACCCCCTGAAAAACAGATGGCAAGGGCATGTATAGCTGTATAGCTGTAAGAGTTGTTGCCTTGGAGGCCTGCGGAAGCGTTTGGAGCATTTGAAGGCGGGCAAACGGCAGTCTTGAATTGCCTTGGAGGCCTGCGGAAGCGTTTGGAGCGTTTGAAGGCGGGCAAACCGCAGTCTTGAACCCCCTGAAAAACAGATGGCAGGGGCATGTAGCTGTAAGAGTTGTTGCCTTGGAGGCCTGCGGAAGCGTTTGGAGCATTTGAAGGCGGGCAAACGGCAGTCTTGAACCCCCTGAAAAACAGATGGCAGGGGCATGTATAGCTGTATAGCTGTAAGAGTTGTTGCCTTGGAGGCCTGCGGAAGCGTTTGGAGCGTTTGAAGGCGGGCAAACGGCAGTCTTGAACCCCCTGAAAAACAGATGGCAGGGGCATGTATAGCTGTATAGCTGTAAGAGTTGTTGCCTTGGAGGCCTGCGGAAGCGTTTGGAGCGTTTGAAGGCGGGCAAACCGCAGTCTTGAACCCCCTGAAAAACAGATGGCAAGGGCATGTATAGCTGTATAGCTGTAAGAGTTGTTGCCTTGGAGGCCTGCGGAAGCGTTTTAGCACCGCCAGCATTCATCACAAGGTTGAAGCTTCAGAAAATAATTACTATGAGCGATATTCCTTTCAAAAGCTGGTGGCCTGCCATGAAAATCAAATGCCACGTCAGTGTCACAAGAACGTGGGCAAATACATCCCAAGGCATGCTATTTCAAACAGCCATCGTATTTGCTCAGACGGTATCTTGCTACCTAGGAGGCAGGCTTCATCGCTGCACCTGCAGTGTGGGAGTGGCTCACTGAAGGGATAAATTAAGTCACCGATTGCTGGAGCAAAAAAGCACCACAAAATCTTGATGATCCATCTTATCTACCCTACAATTTTGAATCTCTCCAAATAAAGCATTTGAGCTGTGATCCTGTTTGGCTTCGGCAACCTTGACATCATGTGGCTGTCAGTCAAAATTGTGTATGAAACGTTCCGCGGTGTTCTGGACGTATGGAACGAAGGGGCTTCGGAACTGGTCTTGTTCCGGATTCCGGACCTTTGGAGTGTGATGAAATATAGGCTATACATAAATAAAAAATAGAAATAAAATAGATATATATATATATATATATATAATAATATATATAATAATATATATAATAATATATATAATATATATATATATATAATATATATATAATATATATATATATAAGATATATATATAATATATATATATATAATATATATATAATATATAATATATATATATATATATAATATATATAATATATAATATAATATATATATATATTTGTGTATGCTGTATATAAATATGTAACGTATATTAAATGCATCTCAAGGATATGCATGTTGAAGCTACTAACGCTGGCTGCCGCTCATTTTCACTTCTCATCTGCACGACATCCTTGTTGTACACCTGTTCAACGCAGGTTTGCTGCATGGCTAGTGCTCGTGCACTAGATAGGACACAACCGGTAGCCAGCGTCACCCGCTGGCTACCATGTGAAGCTGTCCGCTCAGCTTCAGACCTGTCACGCAGGTCCCACCTCCTTAAAACTCAGAGCTCCCTATGGGGTACTCGTAGATTGTGTCCCCGCGTAGCAAGACTCTAGGCTCCCATAACCCACGCGCAAAGGATGGCTTAGGAGCAGTCTATGTGAGGGTGGCCCAGGTCTGGAACGGGTATGGAAAGGTATGGAACCAGCACAGCACTGCCACCACGCAGCACATCTTTATCAAAATTGGCAGTTTGGAGCGAGAATAGCGGAGCAAGCAATTTGAAATAATTTGTAATTTGCCACCCAAATAAAATGCTTGAAAGGCACGGACTTCCTCAAGCTGCATGAAGCAGTCACACTGTTCATGGGCGCCATGGAACAAGGTGGTGTACTCCATGGTGGCCGAATGGTTCTTCTTGAACTCCTCGGTGCAAAGCTTGTAGAAGGCATCCTGCAGCAGCTGCTGGGAAGGGGCGGATGGAAATAGATTATTTCAACATACTTGCCGTAGGTTTATCATAAACACAGGAAAGGGAAGAGGTGTGGGACAGTTACAAACTTTCCATGGTCAATGGCAAGAGCCACGGGTCCTGGTAGCGAGACTGAGACTTAAGCTGGGGAGCAACAAATACAAATTGCATGTAGACATCAAGCATGGCGAAGAACCTGTTGGCTCCCAACGGGTCAGTTGGGACATAGCGGCCAGCCCAAGTCTTGAGATTCTTGGCGCCCGGAGCGGCACCTGCTGCCCCACCTTCACCCGGATCCTCATTCGTGTCACCCTTTGGTTGTGCCTCCTTTGCCTTTGTGTCACTTTTGTGTCCTTTGGATCCACCTTCTTAGCACTCGTCTTGGTACGCTTGTTGGTGTCTGCGTTCTGTTTGGGACGCTTCCTGGATGGCGGATCCTTGTGATCGGCCACTTCAGGCTCAGTAGCTGCAGCTTTCACGCCACAAGGTTCAGGGCCAAGAGAACTTGCTGCCGCTGCCATTCCACCATCAGGGTCGGCTTCACCAGGACGGTCGCCATGCGCCGGGTGAACTTCACCAGAAAGATCACCGTGACAAGGACCATGTGCATGGCCAAGGGAATCATCCTGTGAGGCATCAGCAACATCAGCCTCACAGCACGCCTCATGAGGAGCGTCTGCGTCTGCAGGCGCAGGTGGAGCAAGCTTCTTCTTGGCCCTGGGCTCTCTGGCCGCTGCTTTGGGTCGGTTTGCCTCTGTCTTGGCTTTCGCCTTGGCTTTTGCCTTTGCCTTGGCTCGGGGGGGCCTTCTTCCCATAGGAAGGCAAATCAGACTCAGCAGGGGCTCCCACTTCCAGCGGCTTCTCGCCATCATCATCCGCAGGCTGCTCCGGTTCATGTGGAGGTGACTCGGTTCCAAGCTGCTGGCGACGGGTAATCAAGGGCACCTGCTGGATGTGGAATTTGACGTCCCCGCCTTTTTACAAGTTAAATTACTTTACTTCGTGTGATCCCCACCATGACATTTATACATTTTGTTACTGGCAAATCTTCTGGCATTCTATCTGACATATTTTCTGGCATTCTATCTGGCATATCTTCTGGCATTCTATCTGGCATATCTTCTGGCATATTATCTACTCAAATCTTCTGGCATTCTATCTGGCAAGCATTCTGGCACTTTATCTGACATATCTTCTGGCTTCTATCTGACATTTTATCTGGCATTCTATCTGGCATACCTTCTGGCATTCTATCTGGCATATCTTCTAACATTCTATCTGGCATATCTTATGGCATTTTATCTGGCATATCTTATGGCATTTTATCTGGCATATCTTCTCGCATTCTATCTGACATTCTATCTGGCATATCTTCTGGCATTCTATCTGGCTTTTGAGGTCCAGCGGTGCGCACTGAGCTCGGAAGGCCTCAGGTTGAGGTCCAGCGGTGCGCACTGAGCTCGGAAGGCCCCAGGTTGAGGTCCAGCGGTGTGCACTGAGCTCGGAAGGTCCGAGATTGAGGTCCAGCGATGCGCACTGAGCTAGGAAGGTCCCAGGTTGAGGTCCAGCGGTGCACACTGAGCTGGGAAGGTTCCAGGTTGAGGTCCAGCAGTGTGCACTGAGCTCCGAAGTTGGCGAAGAGCTTGGCCAAGAGTTGGCAAGGCAACGGTGGACGTGGAAGTGGAGGCAGAGGTGGTAGAAGAGGAGGAGGACGCGGAGGAGGAGAAGGAGGAAGAAGGAGGAGGAGAAGAACAACTCTGATAAAATCTAACAACCCTCACCTGGCAGGTGGGGAAAAACATGTGATGCAAAATGGGAAGAACAACCCATGCACCTGAGCATCTTCCAACTTCTCCACGTCATAGGTCACCACTTTGCCATTGCTCTTAGAAAACTCGGGCTGAGTCTGCGAAGGGATGCCCATGTTTGGAGGATCAGCTTGCAAGGGGCAGGAGTGCCCAGAAGGAGCTGCACGAACTCCTGAAGAAGCTTGCTTCGGCTGCTCAGGACATCCACCTAGAAGCGATGTGCCAGAAGGATCCTGCCCAGGCTGCCCATCCCATCCACCATATTGAGGGGGAAGCGGCTTGCCAGAAGGAGCTTGCTCCGGCAGCTGAGCACATCCACCATGTTGACGGGGAATCTCAGGCTGAGCGCATCCACCATGTTGAAGGTCAAGCGACTTGCCAGAGGGAGCTTGATGTTGAGGAAGCGGCTTGCCCACAGGAGCTCCCTCGCTCTGCCCATCACATCCACCATGCTGAGGGGCACAGCCACCATGTTGGGGTGGCTTGCCCACAGGAGCTTGCTCCGGCTGCTCAGGAAGCGACTTGCCAGAAGGAGCCTGCCCAGGCTGCCCATCACTTCCACCATGTTGAGGGGGAAGCGGACATCCACCATGTTGACGGGGAATCTCAGGTTGAGCACATCCACCATGATGTTGGGGAGGAAGCGGCTGGCCAGAAGGAGCTTGTTCCCGCTGCTGATCACATCCACCATTCTGAGGGGGAAGCGACTGGCCCGAGGAAGCTGGCTGCACCTGCCCATCACATCCGCCATGGTGAGGGGAAAGGACACACTCCTTCTCTGCCAAAGAAGCTGCTGATGCCAAAACTTGAGAAGCACCCTTCGGATCACCCTCCTCTTGGTAGTCAACTAGGTTGATGAAGTCAGGAAGGGGATCAGGAGCATCAAGCACATCAAAGGGCAATGTCTGCATATTGTCCCCACAAGGACCGTCACCGATGCCTCAGTCAGAGGGAAGGTGAGCTGCCAAAGAATCTTTGGAACTCACTCAACAGTTGCTTTGTTTTTGGCCATGCCTAAAAATATTAAACTGTGGTTAGGTTAGTTGCAAGCCGAGCTCTTTGCACGAGCCAAAGATGCCAAAGCACGATTGCTCATCTCATGCCTAAGGGTTTGGTTGCTGGGTTGCAGGGCGGCGAGTCATTGACTTCTCGTATTTATAAAGTATTTTCAGCTGAATTCCCAAGATCCCAGGTTATAACCACTAAAAAGCAATAAAACCGGAAAGCCCCTTTGTTTATAACCCTTGCCTCACACTTTCCAGCTTGGCCAGAATCAGCTCCCGCTTCTTCATGATGTCATCCTTGCGAGGCGTTGGGAGGTCCACCTTCGAAGGCTGGCCCGCGGCAGCGGGCATGGAAGGCACTGACGCAGCCCCTTGGCCCGACATTGATTTCCGATCCAAAGAGCGGACGTGTTTCACTACAGCAGCTCCCTTGATAGCTTTGGACTTGGCACGGGTAGGGATATCATCCTCAGAATCTACCTCTGTGTCACTGGGGTCCACCTTCCCATCCTTTGTGGCTAGTTGTGGTTCTGGTTCGCTGGTGACCTTCCTTGTGGGAGGTGGTGTCCAATAATGATCCATAATGTTCCACAGATCCGCAAGCCTTCCATCCTGACCCATGGAAAATTTAAATGGGAAAGGTTGAGATAAAGATACGACAATTTCAAAATAACACGCGATGTTTGGAAACCAGCTCCTTTGGGCGTTCTGATTCCTTCCATCGGTTCCAGGCGTGTGAGAACATCCTTTTGCAGTTCCAGGCTTCTCTTTTCACAAAGGTCTCGCTCGGAGGGAAATCCATTTTCTCTTGAAGGATCTGAACCTAGCACAATCAAATAATCAGGGGACCTTAATCATGTTTAATTACAACAGGACAACATCTTTTAAAATTTTGGTGGCCTCAACTTTTTTTTGTGGGGCAGTATTATCCCAGTTCAAAAATGTTTACAACAACTTTGTTGTAACCCAACCTGCTTTTTCATGACTTCGATGGGAGGCGACTTGGCTTCGGATTTTTGAGGGCACCACCATCCTCCAAGAATCTCCAGTTGATGCACGTTCATAACAACATTGGCATTGCACTGAACTCCTTTCAACCTCAATTCAGCCCATCGGATTAATTTCTTGTGTTTTCTGGCTCGCTCTCGAACATACTCATCCTTTTCCCACAGGACGCCCAAAGACTTTGTGGGGGGCTCTTCGCCCGCCATAGGTAGAGGCAGAACTAACTTGAACACTCAATGGCTTCTAAAACACCCATGCGCCAATTGTTGATGGATTCAACTCCTCATGGGGCTCACCTCACCCCAACCCGATCCGGCCTTCAAGCTGTCGAAATATCCAGCAGCGTTGCCATGCAAGGTACCTTTCGAAGCTGGAATGAGGCAACTGTCTAACCTGCTGGGCACACATTTGCTGCAAAAAAGAAATGTGGACGGGGGCGCACGGGCCAGGGTGAGCAAAGGCTCAGGGTGAGGAAATTGAGCCACCAAGGACAGCGAAACCAAGAAAAAACAAAAAACGTCGATTGCAAGAATTTTCTCCGTTTGGGATCAAAAAAACACTTCTTGCCCAAACAAGAAAAAAAAGACAAGGTTTGGAATACGTAGGTATATATATATATATTATACTGCTATGTACTTCTACGGCTGGATCTGCTGCTTTCAATGTTATTTCCACTGCTACCGTTACCGCTTGGAAAGAATAACTCAGAATGACCGATGTTTCAATAATGACTGCTAATCAGTAGGACGGTCCCATGGTCGACTGTTGTGGGAGTGGCCAAAGGAACACAGCTATGTGTCATGTGTTCGTTACCTGTGGATGATACGCGGTGTTCAAAGCAGACGCAAACCTGTTTCAAAGCCTAAGATGGACATCCACAAGCTTTGCATCGATGATCGTCACTGCATCATGTCTAGAGTCTACAGATATTCGACCTGAGCCTTATGATGGGCTGCATGTATGATATGATAGCGAAGCACCACGAAATAACATGTAGAACCATGTGGATAAATGATAATAAGTGTAGATTTGAAATTACATCCATGGCTTGAAAGGATTTGCTGACGGGCCTGTCGGGTCAGTCTGCCATGGTATTTGCAGAGGGCGTTTGAATGAAAGGTTACCCTGCGCCAGGCGGACGATGGACGGGCGAAAGTGGCTAAAGAACTAAGAAAAAAGGACTTCGCTGAAAGCGACCATGGCATGCAGTGATCCAAGAGTACTTGCTGAATCGCTTGGGGATCAAATATTGTTCGCATTTTCTGGCTGCCTTTACTAGGTATTTCACAGGCACAACAGATCTGTTCGAGGCAGAAGTGAATTACAGTCACAGTTTTTGCGCCCTTGACTTTCTTTACTCAGAAGTCTGCCTTTGAGACGGCTGGAGTCACTTCCGGTTTTAACAAGTTCATTGAAAGACTAAGCCGCGGCCTAGAGTGAAATGCTGTGAAATGGGAGCAAAAACACAATGTGGCACAGCAGGTGTCAGCCGTGCTCGCTGCGCCGCGGCGTCTCGGGATTCCACATGATTCGTGCTGTGCCACTCCATGGTGCTCCCAAGCACTTTGACTCGCTTTGCGACTGTGATTGTGAGCAAAGCAATCACAACCACAACCGCATCACCTGGATCGAGCTATCGATCCAATCGGTTAAGAGGGACGATTTGTAGCAAAGTGAAGCACAAATGTGTCGGATATGCTCCGGCATGAGTTGAGTTTACAAGTCTCCTGCACACGCATCATGACAGTAGTCAACTCAGATAAGTCAGAAGTTTTGCCCTTAGCATTCAATTTGCAAACGTAGTGCGGCGGACCCGCAAGGGAACTTTCCGGTTGCAAATAATATTAGCATAAGGCCCAGTTGTTTTCACCATTCGAGAGCATTCTCTCAGCAAAAGAGCTTTCACAGAAGGGACCTTGACCTCACCATGTGCAATTTCCATGCTGCCAGAAGCTGCCGTGGGTGCTAATACCAGCAAAGTTGTGATTTTTCAGCACTCTGATCAGCAGACCAGAATCTTTTTTCAGAACGAAGAGCCACTTTCTTTACCTCCTGTGAAGGTGCGAAGGCATTGGCTAATACACCTGCATCCCATTGCATACAGTACAGACATGTACAGACCACTACAAAATCTCCGTCGTATGCTTGACAGCGGTGAGCATGAGAGCTGTGAGGATGGTCTTGCTCAGGATGCGGAATAACATGGAATAACTCAGTTGCTTCACTGGGATGACATGGATGACATGGATGACATGCGTCGTTTTGGAACTTTGGATCACTTTCGACTACACCGTGTCAGCTGGTCCGGCAAGACGCAGGACTGCATCAAAGGACAGCACATTGTCACTTCAGCCAGATTTCAGTAAATTCTGCATAGTTATGTTTGTGACACACAATGCAGCCCTGGGTGTAGTGCTCACTTGTACAGCTGCAATAGCTCAAAGGTCAGGGAATCAATATGAGTAGCCAGTGGAAGGATGTCGAAGGGTTGTTTCAACGCTTGCACGTAGATAATGAATGCCTACATGACCTACAAATGATCGAAGGAAGTTTAGAAGTCATGGAGCAGAGATGGGAAGAGGCAGAGAAGAGAAAGAGTCAGAAGAGAAGAAGTCAGAAGAGAAAGAGTGAGTCAGTAGAAAGAAGATCAAGGTGCACGAAAAGGTAGAAAAAAGTGTTTTTCCGGTGTTTCCTGGCTCCGGAGGGTCGAAAAGTATCGAAAAGTAAGCTCACTAAAGCGGGGGGTGCGGAGCCATCCGAGAGGAGAGATCAAAAATTGCACGCCATTGTGACGCGAAGCAGATTTGGAAGTTAAAATGCTAAAAACACCTCATTCTCGGAGCACTTGTGGAAGTTGAGATGCGAAAAAGTGCACACGACTGTGGCGCGAAGCACATTTCCAAGTCAAAATGCACAAAACGCTTTAGCTCTGGAGCACTTGTCAATGTCAAAAAAGTGCACGCGGCTGTGGAGCTACGCACAATATTTTGAATTCACTGCGGGTTCGAAGCACTTTTGTAAGTTGATGTTGAAAAAATGTATGCCGCTGTGGCGCGAAGCACATTTCGAATCATTTCGAAGTCAACATGCTAAACACACCGTTCTCGGAGCACTTTTGAAAGTTCAGCTGTTGAAAAGGTGCATGTCGCTGTGGTACGAAGCGCATTTGGACGTCAAAAGCGTTAAAAAACTGACGGTCTCGGAGCACTTTTTGCGTTCGGGTGCTGTTTTGCATGGCAGACGCAGTGGGTTCTGCACCTTGTGAAAAGTTAGCCAAACGTGTGGGTCTTGCAGCACTTCCAAAAACGATATATTTACATGATGTAATTAAGCTCCATAATTTGTAAATACATACTGCATGCGTCAGCATGAGCCAGTAGGTGCAGCACACAGGGATTTCGCAGGGAGAATAATTGGTGTGTTCAAGAAGCGTTGGTGGATGTGTCAATAGTCAGTTACAACCAAGGACAGTTTGCATATCCAAGAATACGGCTTTTGCTCCACATGCACATGTGGAAACATTTGCACAAATATTGACATACATGCGCGCATGTTTGCGCATAAGAGGAAAACACCACATATAAAAGTTTAACTTGAATGTTTGACATGTTTCCAGTTCAAAAAGTTCAAGATGCGTCGAAACTATGTTCCACACATTTCGCATCTGGCTCATGTGTTTGAGACCTGTTTCATCTACGTGTATGTGTTCGACATGTGAGATATGCATATATAGGCTCAAACCTCCGGGTACATCACGGTGAAGTGCCCTTTGTATGTGTTGAACGTGCACCAAACTCTATGAACCGATAGGTCCCCCAAAAAAACATACCTAAAATGCTGCCAAATATCCACGTTTGAAACTGTTTGACACAAAGTTGCGTACACTCAGGTTGGCCAGATTGTAAAAGATCCCTGGATATCCCTGGTGTTTTTTTTCTCTCCAGCAATGTGTTTTACTTATTGATCTTATTGATTTATAGACAGAACAATATTGATTTGCAAAAGTGTCGTTGAATGACAGACGCAAGAGTAGAATTTACGATACCCCTAGCGAAATTTTCCTCTCTTCCTTTCCTTTTCCTCTCTTTTTCCTTGTCTCACCCCTTTCTCTTCCTCTCTCATTCCTCTCTTTTCTCTTTTCTCTCTTCCCTTTCATCTCTTCCTTTCCTCGTCCTTTCCTTGCATCATTTTCGTAAGGACGAAACTATGGGGCGATAAGCCCCGCCAAAAGGGATACCTTTATATTTATCCCTGAGGATCCATGTATCTTCTAAGGAAGTGATCGGCCAAACTGTTGCTGATAATGGTCTTTCGCCCAAAATGCTCTCATAATGGCTTGACTCCTCTCAGGAAAAGTTGGCTCAAGGCCTTTTTCCAATGGGTCTGAAAACCTCAGAAAATGTATCAACAAAGCATTGTATTGGGAATGTATTGCACCAATCCCTTTCCACCGGGCTGATATTCACTTTTTCTGGCTGGCATCAGGGAGCAAGTGCTGCTTTCAGAGCAGATTCTCTACTTGATGACATTCCTATAGCTGGGTTATTTGATAAATGATCTGGGTTTGCCGCATGTGGCGCCACTGGTGTGTGATGAATGGGGTTGCTACGTGCTGCTGCCCTTAGGGGTGCGCCCTCCCGAGCTGATGGGCTGGATATGGCATGGGTCTGGAAATGCATTTGGTTTTGAAATTGTTTTCATGGATTTCTTAGCCCCATGATTCCAAGTTATGGTCTGATCATAATTTTGCATTATTAAGTTCAGTGGGAACTTGTCACTTCACACATTTCAAGATCCACTTCCCGCTGCCCGGCTCAGCAGTGACCCATTGGAGCTTGAAGGCTTTCGGCCTGGGTGGTCAGAGGCCATGGCCGTGGTGCTGGTGGAAACACAACTGGATGATGGAACCCGCTTGGTAAAGTCCCCCATGAAGTTTAAAGTTTCTGCATCTCGACTTGTGCTAAATTGGGTGTTGATTGTTTGCCCCATTAGGGTTTATATTTTTTGATATTTTTTTGGACATGGGACCACATTATACGGGTGAACTGCCATGTGCTGGTAACATACCCATGCCTCATGGCAATGTTGTGTTTTCCAAGCCAAGGCAAAAGCTTCAGGGATCTACAAAGGCATTTGGTCCTACATCCAGCACAACGCGCCCGATATCCAGTGTGGTGAGGTGGTGCTGCACCATGCACTCTTCTTTGATTTTAATTCTGTTAAAATGGTGACCACCATATCTGGGTGCTACATGGCTGGTCAGGATGTTGTGGTCGTCAACTGGGCCAGAAGTCACACCAATCCAATTGTTGGAGGCTCACTATTGCTTCACACTGGTAAAACATCTGCAGTTGAAGGTGTCAAGTATTTGTTCTTAAGGTCTATGAAGATGGTTTGGAGCGGAACTATTACCTCCTAGTTGAGATCCTCATTGTCCTGAAAGACTCCCTGGTGAATGGTGAGGGGCTTCCTACTGTCAAAGACATACAGGTTCCCTGTTTATTGCTTGCACTTGACTTTTATTGGTTTCCTGTAGGTATAGTCGAATCATTGTCCCTTGTATTGCTAGGCAGCCTTCCTGCTGGCGACGCTGATTCATAATTGGCATCGCCCTCTTTACAGTAAGAGAGGGGGAAAAAGGGAGATCAAGGACAGATTGGTGTAAGCTGACACTAATCCCCAACAATGAAAATGCCTCCTCATCCAATCCATGCTGCAGGACTGGGGCACGGACCAGGCCACCAAAGTGCGATCCTTGCTTGGCCACCTGCACACACTGACCCGCCGTGCTGGGACTTCAAGGAGATTGGTGGGGAGTGTTATCTAGTGTCACTGTGGCAAAACCCACTCATCACATGTGCAGGAACCAGAAAGTCCAAGTGATGAAAACGTTGTACATGAAGTTGAGTGGAAAGGCCATGAGTTTCCAAAATGATGTCACTTAATCTAACATGTAGCTGTTGACATTGACAGGCCGCTGAAACACCTCAAGAAGCTGCAGAGGCAAATGTTGTTTTTGTTGCATCATTTTTTGAACTCCTTAAGTTCTTACCTGGAAGGAACCAATGGTGCAATTGGCTGTTGACCTTGATGAAGAACCGATTCTGGTTGAGGCCCAATCTATATGTAATCTGCTTCCACTGAACCACCTCTTACTTGTTGTCACCTTGCCCCTTTCTGCACAGGACGAGCTTCCCCGGAATGAAGTTGTCGAGATCAAGGACGACAGCTGCCCCTGTTTTGAAACATTACAGATCCAATTTATCTTGTACCATGTGGTTTCACCGGGTGTGCAGGATGAAGATGCTGTCCAGCCCTAAGTGCAATTTGAGATGTACCACCCTGATATCAATTGGAGATGCTGTCCTACCCTCATATCATTAATTATTTAAATTGAGTCTGTGTGTATATAGTACCTAGCATTGGGGTTCGGGTTCAAATTATCTCAGGATGAGTCAGCCCATGGGGTTGATCAACTGAAACCGAAAACTGTCCAACCCTCAGTGCAAAAGTTTTGGTGGTTGCTATTTTTGGTGGGACACAATTCGACACAGGGTCCAACAGTCCATACACTTCTCAATGTTTAAAAAAAATCTCAAAAAACAAATGTCATCAGGTGGAAGCAATGCCAGTCCAGAACACGAACATACCTGCTGAGGCCAAATTTGGTTTCCGCATTTTGTGACTAGCTTATCTAATTGACTGCACCCACCGCCTTTTCCCAGGACAATGGCCAGGTTGCCAGTGGTGCCTCTGCTTTGGAGACTTCTGGATGTCAACCTGCCAGCGTGTGGGTCTGAGATTTGTTGGTGCTGGTCTCTATGAAAAGGGTTTCAACATATATCGATAAATATATAAGCTTACAGTAAATTCTTACATCAAGTTATTTTATGTCATGGGCATCCTATACTGCATGAATTCCTGCACTGGAATCGTCTTGAGGTAAAGAAAGGAGGAAGTGCATCCAGCAATCCAGATCCTGTTCGGTTCTAAGCTTTACAACAACTTTACCTATATATACTAGTGCCAGCTTCTGATGTAAGGACATCTTGAGCACAATGGCAACCTGTCCCGACAGCCAGCCTCGTGATGCGGAGGAATGGGTAGGGCACCAAGCTCCTGACAGAAAGGTTGCACCATCAGTCTCATGCTGTGAAAAAGAACTCCCTTCCATTCTTAAGCAGGTGTTGCTTCCAGGGTAACTACTTTCTAAGTGTTTATATATTTGGTGATAGTGATAGCTAGATCTTTATGGCCTATTGAACTCCCGGAATAACAATAATTTTTGGTGCTAGGATAAGTGTTGATTCTATTACTACACATGGCCTGCTGAGGCTGCATGGGGCTTAAGCCCACCTCGCAATGGTGGTGATGAGGACAACGTTCAGGCCTTCTGTTCACTTGAGTGCACATACCATCATTCAAGCAAGCATTCAGCTAAACCGCAAGTATGAATGCTGGCCAGACTGTTCCATGGAACTTCGACTCTCAATCTGTGGATGCTGCGATGGCAGCAGTTGATGAGAAGGCGGGTATAGGTGATTGTTGCTGTGCACAATTATCTGGTTTGCATGTGGCCAGGGTCATGGAAAAGAATGGGTTCCTTACCACATCCGAGTACGTTCATTTTTTGAAAGATGGCCTGGTGCAATGAACGCCTGCATGTTGAATGTAACATCTTCAAGTGATTGAATGTTGTGTGTTCTTCTGCAGGCTTTGGACAGCCAGCCCTTGATGGAGGTTGAACCAGTGGCAGATGATCCCAACACTGCTGAGGCTCCAAAGGTGGATGGGGTATGGGAAGTTCATGGTGATTCCATCCATGTCACTTCCAGCTTCAAAGCTTTGAATGTTTTTAGAAACATGTTTTTGGTTTCTGGGTTTTTCTTCGGAGGAGACACCTGAATGTCCGGACCTTGCAGAGCAACAAGCGATTCTCCGCAAAAAGAAACGAGAGGTTTGCTGTTTGGTGGGCCAATGGAGACAATGTATGTTTTGCAAATGGGACCAAAATATACCATATATATGCATATGTGCCATGTATGTACTATACATTGTGTATGGGGACCAGTTTGTATCCTTTGAGCTCTGTTTTTTGTTCATTTTCAACCAATGCAGGAAGAAGATGCAAAGAAGGCAGCAAAGGAAAACGCAAAGGAAAACAAACGAAAGGCAAAGAATGGGGAGGACGCCAAAGAGGTCCCAATGCGTCGCCCAGCTGCTGCTAAGCCGCCTAAAGCACCCAAAGAAAAGGCAGTCCAAGAAGCCAGTGGAAAAAAGGCCGAGAAAAAGGCTAAGGTACCCAAAGAGCCCATGCCAAAGCCCAGAGGCAAAAAGCGAAAGGCTGAGACTGAAGTGACTGAAAATGAAGAGGTTCCCCCCACTGACCCAAAGACTGCACAGAAGGATGCTGAAAAGGAGAAGCGCCGGGTCCGTGCAAATGCTGCATGGGAGGTGCTCCAGAAAGCCAAGATCCCAGGGCTTCAGTTGCCAAACCAACTGAATGGCCGCATCAGCTTCACTTGCAGAGACCCGAATGGTCAGGGATCATCGGTGGGTGTGATCTTGGCTTCCGAGAGTTTTTACATCTCAAAGGCGAGGCCGGCTGCTGAATGGCCAACGACATGCACCCATCTGAAGGTGGGGTACATGTTGGGCCTACATGTGTGGTGACAATGCCAACCACTTAGACCAATGTTTTTTGATCCCTAAACCCCATTTCTTTTTCCACTTTGCCAGGTTGATGGCAATCGAGGAGTCACATTGCCGTGGCAAACGCGCCCAGATGTGGCATGGGGACATGCTAAGACTGTTGCTGGATGGGCGTTTCTTAGCTTAACACCTCTGATGGATGGGTGTTTACCAGATTGTGAATTTGCAATTGTGCATCCTTTTGCTTCCCAAATTTGTCTTTTCAAAACAGTGCCATATCAAACCAATGCACTTGTGTGTTCACCTGCTACCTGCATCTCATCTCTTTCCCCAGGACTTGTGATGGTGGCAATGGTGGCCACACTCCCAAGACGAATTCCCGGCGTCGATCGAAAAACTGATTTGAAGATGGGATCTTTTACAAGGGTTTGTAGCTCTGTAAGGGTCAAAACACCTTCGGCTGATAAAGTGATACCCCTAAACATTTGGGAAAACATGTCGGGCATGAAAGTTGGAACCATGGATCAGCTGAGGGTCATTTTGATTGACCTTGATTGCTTGAACTGCAGTAGTCAAGTTTGATGGAAAATCAGGCACACAATTGTGGATATTTTCTGTTTAGATCTTCAAAAAATGAACAATAACAAAACATATAGTGACATAGTGGGGCCACAGTCGGTGCCATGTCGGGATTGTACAGCTGGATGCTCTTTCACACGTGCCACAGTGCATCGTGTGTTGTCTAGCTGAATCATGTCGCAATTGAAATTAGGCTTCGGGATCCCATTCCATTGGGTATAGACCGGACTTGCCTACATTGGAGGGTCTGTGGCATTTGACAGAACAACATTGATCAACACATGTTTGAAATCTCCTGTGATGATTTTGCCACAACATGACCCTTTAAGTGGGAATGTTACGGACACTTGAGTGCGAATGGTGGTTTCCACAAGAAATAAAAAAGGCGTACATCATCCTGTATTACATTTTTGGATCCAAGTTAGTTTCAAAGCATACCATTTGATTTTCAAACAAACATTCAAGAAAAAATATATTCCAACAACAATGAAAAGCAATTGATTTTAGTGTCAAATTGTTGACCCAACTGCCTTCACCTTTTGGGTTTGATGCCCCCTGCTTCCCATTGGTCCTTTGAATGCCCTGCTCCAGGTACGACATCAAATAGATCCCATCCGTATTCCTCAGGTGTGGGTGGGTGCATGTTCACCGATGGCTTGGGTGATGAGGTGTGGGTTAGATTATCCCAATAAAAAACCATTGCCCAAAAGTGATAGGAATCCCCCTGAACATGCAACATCCAGGTAGCCTATGAGATGTAATTTGTTGAAATCAAAACGAAGCAATGGAAGTTGGACATCCACATGTGTTGAACACACAGTATGTAGCCGATGTTTATCTGTTTTGGTGTCCCTCTTCATGATTAACCAAAAAAATAATCTCTGGCTTGCAGGTGGACAACGACAAGGTTTGGAACATGGAGGTGCGCCTATCCCCACCTTGCCCTGCTGGATGGTGGGTTGTGTGGACCCAGGGTTCAATATGTATCCAAAAACCTTTTGTGGGCATAATGTATCACACTGAATGGTATATGTAATAAAGTATTTGAATACAAAGTGCCATTGAACACTTGCCATGTCGAACTGCACGTAACAAAATCTCACTCCCACTTGTTCGCCATTTTCTAGGGGGTAGTTGATCTGAGTTTGGGATGTTGGGGCTTGCAACATAGCAGTGTATCATTATGTGGCATTTCAACCATCAAGGCAGTCTTTGCTGATAAGGTGTGCAGTGATAATCCGAAACATGGTCCATACAAATTGGTCCTTAGCATTTGCCAATGGTTTGGCTGAGAGATAACTAAATCAAACTAACCCAAATCCAATCTCCTATGAACTCAACCTGCAACAGTCGACTAGGATTGCAGTTTTTCAAGCTGTGTTACCTTTTTGAAGTAGCCATGGTGCACCCTCGATCTCTGCGATCGTTGCGGCTGAGTAGATTGCAGGCATGTGCGTTATTAGCGCTTGGTGCACCACCCTTGCTGTTACTTGATTACCTTTATTATATTGCAGAATGGGAATGTGGCCCAAGTTGGTGACACCCCAGGGACTGTAACAATCAAAATGTCATTGTTTTCCTCTAAGAGTACACCCCATCCTACTGCTGCTTATTGGTTCCTACCATCCCCCAACTCATGCAGTTGCCAGCTCATCTTAGGCTTCATATCGCTGACTTTGTGGGAGAGACATTGGAGCATCAACAGAGCAGGGACCGCCGAGTTTCAAACAACCCCATGTATTTCTATCTTTAATAAGGTTTCATGTCCTTTTGTTGGAATTTTGTTGCATCACCACCACTGGAACCCAGCACCCTCTGTAGTTTTATGTTTTAATCATATATCCAAATGTTTTTTTTTCCCAGCTGTAAATGGAAGTGGCTACAGTATTTGGGACAAGCTGATGATGCCAAATGGAGTATCCACATGGTACATAATCTAAAGATTGGTTATTGGCTTGGATGCATGTTCATGTTGGAATTGCCATCCCAGTCATCCCATTACCATACCTGAAACCGTTCTGATCTGCATGTGGGAGGACCTATTCTGTCTCGAATACTTTAGTGGAGTATCATCTGTGGTGCAAGGCTTTCGCCTCTTGGATTCAACAGGTATGCTGCTGCATGTTTACTTGTCAAAATGTAACCCAACATTTTAATATTATATATGATGAATATATTGATCCATATGTTACACCTATATAGATCATATGTTACACCTATATAGATCTATTTGGTCAGCCTCTGCTAGATTTGTAACACCTTCTGACCACCCCTGACCTCACTAGTGTCCTGGCTTCTTCTGCGGGATAAGGTGATCTTGGTCTGGCGTCGTTGCCTGGCTATCTCTCGGGTGTGCCTTGTGAATGTCAATCTAAAGTGGGATCCTATCAATTCTATATATCATATTGCTAGTTATTATAGATATATATCATATATATATATTATATCTGTCATGGCTAAGCTGCAACTATTTCCGAATATGATTGCTTTGTATACACCTTAGGGGTTGGTGCAGTACTTGGATCTGAATTTTCTTACACAGCATTTGCTTTCAGGCAGGGTGTTGACTATGAGACGGATGGCTGTGCCCACGACTTGTTGGGGAACATTGGATTCCTTTATGCAGTGAGACAGATCCTCAGGGTCAAGGAGGGTGGATTATCCTTCTGGGGATTACCATGTGGAAGTTTTGGGTTCATGGCCCGGTCATTGCATCAACGGACAGCTCAACTACCAT
The DNA here is from genome assembly GCA_947184155.2 of Cladocopium goreaui. NCBI lineage: Eukaryota > Dinophyceae > Suessiales > Symbiodiniaceae > Cladocopium > Cladocopium goreaui. Next base: position 32,110 of record CAMXCT020004511.1, read on the forward strand.
TTGGATGTGGGCACCATAGCTTTGTTCAAGCTGGAAATGTGCTAGCTACTCGAATGGTTGCATTGCTGATGTTATGCATTTGTCGCCAAATACGCTTCTTTGTGGAACAACCAGATCGATCGGCTGCATGCATCTTTCCATACCTGATGCACCTGCTATCCTTCCCTCAAGTTGAACCCCAGCGGGTCTTCTGGTCAGGGTCTCATTTGTTGTCTCAAGTCATTTTTGAAGTTGTTTGCTGTAACAATGCCTGCAGTTTGGATTTTTTACTTGATCCAAGTACAGTTTATTGAAAAGACATGTTTTTCACTATTTGTTCACTGTTATATATATATAGCTCTTATGGGGTTATGGGGTTGCATGAATAGTATACAATATAGGTATTTTATATAAATGAAATTTATATATTTGGGGGTATAGGGCTATGTCAATATTTGTTTGGAAACCCAAATTATTAAGCTATCCCAATTGTCTGGGAAATATGACTCCCTGAGGTGGATGGGATACTTTGGAGGATGGTCGCAAAAGCCCCAAATGGGCTTGGGAAATTGGATCCTTGTCTAACTACACTGGTGGTTGCATGGGTCTAGGTAGTTGTGGACCAACCAATGCTATGCCTATTTGCATATGCAACAGACTGCATCCAATTTGCAAACCTTGCAAAGATGGGTTAACATGCATGTTAGAACAATTCATATCAACCCTTGCCTGTTGATGTTGGTTGATCTAAGTCACTGGATGCCTTATCTTTTCCATCCTCTTCAAGAAGGGCACCGACGACAGATCAAGGACCGTGCTGCAAAGCAAAAGAGGGAGATGACCATCAAGACCATTCAAAAGGGCAGCCAAAAAGTTCAGGTGTGTTCTGGCAGAACTTATATTTTATGCTTTGACCCCGAGAGATAACCCATAACTTTAATCACAATACATTTTCAAAACCCAGTGAGAAAAAACTATCTGGTGGTTTTGCAAGGCTATCTTTGGGTTGATTTGGAAACCCTTGGAATATATGGCAGCTAATTGGGATATGGAATGAATATTATCCACCTATAAACTGGAATCCAACTCTTGCTTTAAGGACAGGAGGGCGAGATTTGAAAGCATCAGCGGCATATCCTCGAGATTTTGGCCGTGAAGTGGCCAGGTTACATGTTGAGTCTATGGTTCCTCGGTCTATTGGTCAATGGGCTTGGTATATGTTTATCCCCCAAAAATCAGATCAGATCTTGGTTTATTCTGAATGTCATTAATTAGTACTAGTTATTACATTACATGATGGACATAACCTATTTTGATGTGACTCTGAGGCTACTGCATCTCAACAAAACCTGGACTTACATGCCCTGATCCGTGCTGGTATCAAGGACCCAATGTTGGCAAAGGATGTTCCTTTTTTTGGGAATGAACGAATAGTCAAGGAAATTGTGGTGTGACGTTTTGTGCTTTCGAAGTAAATGCATCTTCATTGAAACATAAACAAACAAATAAGACACTGTTGTAACACACCATATTGTTACATTTCTGGATCCTGCGTTTGAACGCTGCATGAATATGTGTTTAATGCATAATATTGTTTAGACTATATATTAAATTTATCCCCATAATTTCAATATATATTACTGCTATATATATGTGATATTATTTTATATCATGTATATAAAAATATAATATATATATAAATATAAATTTACAATTTATATATGCCCCAGGAGCTTCCCACTGGCTGCAACTGGCAGCATGGAGACTTTGATGGAATACTTTCGTTGGTATCCTATGCTTCTCGCCATGGAGGTTACCAGCCAGATGGTGATGTCCCGATTCAGCTCCAGCCTTGTCCGGCAGCTTTTGAAAGACTGCGTGCATGCCTGGAGGGTGGTGAGCAAGGGTGAATAATAAGCCCATGACCATCCATGTGACTAATTATCAAGACTGTAGCATAGCCCTACTGAAGAGTTTTTATTGGCAACACCCTGCTCCTATCCCACACTTCGGGTGTGATGGTTGAGATCGAACCTTGGGCCAATGCAATTTCCAAACCAAATGGTTTGATGTGGGGCCTAAGGAGTTTAATCCAATTAGTAATGTTTCGTGGCTTGCAATTTGCGAAAGTTCTATACATCATGTGGGCTTCCACATGTGCAATTAGCTGTGAAGCACTAAGATTGCAGACAACCGATAGTAGAACAATGAAAGCTTTGCACTGTTGGATTTGATGGTGGAACTGAAATCAGTGAACATATCAGAAAATAATATAGTCAGTTGGATGAGAGGGGTAAACCCAAAATTGTATTTGTGTGTAATCACAAACTCTTAGTCAAACATTTGGTAAATGATGTCAACATAACCTGATTGACTTGGATGCTGTTACAAATAGAGTGGTTTATTCCGGAATGAACAGCTACCACACATCCAAGGCATACAGCTTTACTATGACTAAGTTATTTGTGTTCCCCTAAATACTTGTGATTTAATATGTTTAAGGGTGTAATCTTTGTTGTCAAACAAATTGAATCCACAAATACGAAGCCGTGCAATTACCATCCACTTGAATGTAATACATTTTGGAATCAAATTAGGGTTCACAGCATTTGCAAACTGGGGCCTTGTTCGGAACATTATGGATCAAGTGAATTTTCTTTGCACACCTGGCTTGGGAGGCTAGGTGACAAAAAAAATGGTGCGTTATTTTAGCGTTATTTTGCGTTACAAGTGCGTTATGAGACAAAGTTACGCGTTATTTTGCGTTATTTTGTTTTTGGGGTACCAGGGCCTACTTTTCCACCCCTGTAGGCGATGGGTGTTTTGTCCAAACCGTCTTCAGTGGCCATGCGCAGGGCATCAGGAGGGCCCACGGCAGCCAAAAGTCGCCCTACACCCTATGACTTCTAGCTGCAAACTGCATAGGAGTGAACATCTTTATTTTTCCCAACCAAATTGTGATAAATGATGCCAATTAGTACATTTTCCCTTTCAGAAACTATGAATATGTGAGGATCGGTCCAAATCAGCATCATCAGTGGAATCGTTTTCTGCAAGTGATGAGCTGGCGAAGCTGGAAAATCGTATCAGCTTGAAGTTGGCACAAGGTGGGGTTAATGGGTTTAAAATATAATCCACTGAAATACACTTATATAAAATTGTTCGGAAAAAAAAACACCATGATAACGATCCCATAATCCCATATGCATTGTTTTTTTTAAACCATGGTGCTGGAGGTCCCAAGCCGGTGGCCACCCCAGCAAGAACATCGGCTTCAGTGCCTTCAGTAGCTTCAGTGGCTCCCCCAACGAAGGCCAATGGTGCCCCACCGATTGGTAAAGGAACCATGGTGAAGACTGAGGGATTGGGTGTGTTGCCTCCACCCGTTACTTCTTTGACACCGGTGAAAAGCCCCATCCAGAAGAAGCCCAAGTCTGCGATGCCTGAGCAGCCTCATGTCATCAAGCGCAGCCTGTGCACTGAGATGGATGATGCGGCTAGCGGCTAGTGCTTCTTCACCCCCAATGTCGACTGTGTTGGATTCCTCCCTTGAACCACCACCTACTGGGAAACCAGTGCCCTGGTTCAAAAAAATATATATTAACCTCATATGGATTCAGAATATATTAAAAAAAATATATGTATATTCCCTCTCTTTCTTTATATAAAAAAACTGTTACCTACCTAGTTTGGGTTCATGTATAGCCATGGGTCGAAGTTGGGATCCCTTGCCTACTCTAAGGTGCCTTCGGAGAAAAACCATTCCCCTGGGGATGAACCGGCTTGTAACTTGGATTTAACTTCAGTGTCCATCTGGGTTGTGGCTGGGTTCTGGTGCCCTCTTGAAACTCAAAATGTTGAAGACTCCACTT
>CAMXCT020004512.1:0-35952 GCA_947184155.2 Cladocopium goreaui
CTCAACTCCTTTGTGGCCCCGACCGTCCACATGGCCAATCCAACGGAGATCATTCCGCCAGTATGCCCGCCAAGTACATCCGACATGGCTTTCTCGCATGACGACACCATGTGGACCACGCAAGAGGACTGGGTCCACCCAAAGGGTTTGTGTGAAGTCTCACCTGCAAATTTTGATTGCAAATCTTTCTCTGCAGACAAGTTAGCTCCAAACCTGTCAGTTGTTACAAACATTTGCCGCATCAAGAAACAATCAGCTGTAGACCTCAAGTTTGGCACCTCGGACATGACTGCCTGCTGGCACTGGGAAATTTGCTGGGCTTTTGTTGTTTGAAGGCACTGCAGAAAAGTAGGCACTTTGCCTTTCAGGTGCACCGGGCGTCCACTTTGGACATGCTGCAGCACTGCATGAATAAAGAACTCGCTTTGCATTATCTTTGCTGCCTTCGGCACTTTGGCAACAGAAGGGTCAAGACCTGATTGACCAGATGTCGCATCTTGCGAATCTTGCTGTGTTTCGGATTTTGAATTGACTCGCGAGCGCAGCGGCGTCTCATCATAACGACGGGCGACGCTAAACAGCAGGCCCTTCCACTGTCCACTGCGAATCAACTGCTGGATGAAACTCAAAAAAGAGCACCACAGCCCACCCACTGCTTGCAAGACAAGTGAAGCAACAATACGGTCAGTTCCAGAAGTCGCTTGGGAGACAGATCTAGACATGATACATTGTCTTCCTTGAAACAAGATGTTTTTAGCTGGGTTCACACTGTCTCCTCTTGGCACATCTTCAGCCTCCAAATCTTCGCGCTTTGCCTGTTGAGCGGCATGGAACAGCACTTGTTGCTGCAACAAGCTGGCACATGATGGCGCTTCAAAATCACGATGTGGCCCACAAGGGATATTTTCAATCACATCCTCTGGCTGAACATTTGAATTTGCATCTGTGTCTGCACCCTGCCGTGCAAGAGCATTGCCTGGACCGGGTTGTCCTTGTTCAAGGTTTTCTCTGATTGCGCGGCGGAGATTGGCCCCACCAAATGTTCCCCGAGGCCTGCCAACCTTTCCCATCAAGTTCCAAGATCATTGGCAAGGCGATGCAGTTGGTTATAGACATGGCTGGCATGGCATAGACTCTAGACTCTAGACAGCAAAGATTCACGCAGTCTGAGTTCATGCTGGTTGTGAGTGATGATGGGTTTCAGTGCTACAGTACAGCGTTGGCTAGTGACTGGCGGACTGGCGCAATCATCAACAGACATTGGGCCACTGGTCGATGACTAGTTACCTAATGTTCTAGATTCTAGGAAGGTTCACTGGGCGCGCTTGGCTAAATAACGAACTTGCGAAACTGCAGGTAGTATAAGTACAGTATTAGAATTAGAAATAACTACTGTTCACTATTACTTACTAATCACTAATCGTTACTATCTGTATCTCCTTGGTGTAGTGCGTGAAGCGCTTAGATGGTCTGAGTTTAAAATTCACTGGGAGAAAAACACATGACATAGATGAATTGGACTGTGCAATATCTGGCCTTGAATCCTTGAAACAGCGTTTTCAGATTTGGGTTGTTGTGTTCTCTCTTTCCTTCAGGTTCCAAAATTTAGGGCCAGGGTTCTAAGCACTCGAGTTGGTTAGTTACAGTGAGGTTGAGTTAGCTTGTTTGTTACATTTGGACACTTCACTCCAATGATCCAATCATGCCCTGACGGCAGATCAGACCAACTTGGATTGAGCCAGGGCAATGACATGAGAAGGGGTGAGCCAGCTGCAACAGAGACATCACTCTGATTCTTCAAAGCAAGAACGAGAGAACGGTCAAAAACAATCATCATCATCCACAGCCGCCTGGGTGTTCCCACAGAACGACAAAGGCTGAAACATGTCTGGATGTTCAAGTTTAAGGCTTTCAGGCAGTTTAAGGCTTAAGGCTAACCGGTTCACTCAGCAAAGCGGCAACTGGCAAAGTGACAAAGTGCCAGCAAATTCTTCAGTCCTGCGGCGGCTAATGCTCATCCAATCATCGGCTGCCATCTTGAAGGTCAAGATCAAATAGCCACCGTTCTTCCACTCTGTTTGCGCCAGAAGGGAAACAAACCTGCCCAAGGTCAAATGCTAGGGCTAGGGCTGCTAGGTAGTGCCCAGACGGGCAACATAGCATGCAAGAAGAAATAATAAGGCAAAATTCAAAAGTGGAACTCAACCAAAACTGGAAACACCAAATCTATCCAAATTTCCCCACCCTTCAAAATTAAATAGATCAGAATCAAAAATATGCTTTTTGAGCAAGTCAAGGACAAGGAGTAAGACATGGGAGGAAGTGCAGACGTAAGACATGAGCTCCATCAGGCCATGGAACATATTGGCCAAACCACTTTGCGACACCACCCAGTTCGCCTAACCTAACAGCAGACACACCTCTGGCGTCATGTCTCAGTATGCCAATGTGTTTACAGCATGCGCCAAAACAATCAACTAGTAGCATATAACTAATTGCATAACCAGCAAGGTGGCCTCATGCCGAACGACCCCAAAAAAGACCCTTTAAGCCGTAAGCACAATGTGCAGATCTCCTGGGGGCCCTGTTACTTGGAAACTCTTGCAGTGGCAAAAATGTGACTTCTAAGGACTTTCAGATGCCAACAAAACTTGCACCCCGGCACATCCATGCAACACACAGGTTCTATTCCAATTTACTCTAAAGCCACACACCTTTCAAAGAAAAACAAGCCATGAGCATATCAAATTTGCAACAGGGCATCGGGCCGTTGGCATATGCATAGGCCCTATAAATGGGGATCAGGAGCAACAAGTTTTTTATTGTTTCTAGCCGCCATTCTAGCCTAGCCAGTTGAACGCCCCGCGCATATAAGGTTCCATGAGGTCTCTGGCAACCCTTTTCGGGAAGAAAACCGCCAAAAATCTGAGCCCTTCGCGAAGGGCTCAGATTTTGATCGGTTTTTGACCCAACATAGCCCCTACATTGCCTACATGGCTCAACATAGCCCCCAAAATGGCGCGAGATATTCCCAAAAAGGGCTCGGTATGGCCCCCATCAAGCTTCCATGAAGGTCTCTGGGTGCTCTTTAATGGTTTTACTGGGCCATTTGGGGGCCAGTTTGGTGATTATTTTGGTACAATCTTTCGCGTCGAAAATTCCCGAATTTTTGACGCGAAATTTTGGCGCCCTCATGGCCCTCATTGGCCCCTACATGGCTCAACATAGCCCCCAAACAAATTCGGTTGGACTTATTTTTTTCGCGACGGGCTCAGATTTTGATCGGTTTTTGGCCCAGTAAAACCCTTAAAGAGCACCCAGAGACCTCCATGGAAGCCTGATGGGGGTCATACCGAACCCTTTCTGGGAATATCTCGAGCCATTCTGGGGTCAAAACCCACCCACCCACACCTTGATGTGAAAGTTGCAGACGCAACACTTCAACATTGAGAAACACATAGATTCAGATCAAAATGTTCATCACTGAATTCAAGACGACACGTTGCAAACAAAAGGTTTGGCAACCCTTGCAGTGACAAAACAAACAAGAACAAAAAACGATTTCCGTTTGAGATTTGTTCAGTTGTGAGTTTGTTGCATTAACTCATTTATGGAAACATATAGAATTTCCAGTGTAAAAGTAGATGAGCATCTAAGGCTTATTTAGTTATTCTCAGAACAAACTAACCTCTAGACTCTAGCTTTCCAATGTGGAAATAAAAACCTTATTTCCGCATCGTTTAGACCAGTCCAAACTTCCAAGTTACCTGAAGGAAACTGGATTTGTTCAGTTGTGAGTTTGTTGCACATTAACTCATTTATGGAAACATATAGAATTTCCAGCGTAAAAGTAAATGAAACAACATTTCCTTTGAAAGGGGTCCTCAAGGTGAAAGGGGTCCTGGCCTATAGAAGCCTCCAAGATTAATTTCGACCGAGTTTTTGCCTTTGTATGAAAAACTCTTTCGAAATTAATCTTGGGGGCTTCGCACGCATAGGGAACATTCTTGGCCAGGACCTCTTTCACCTTGGGGGCCCCTTTCAAAGGAAATTTTGTTATGAGCATCTAAGGCTCATTTAGTTACTCTCAGAACAAACCTCTAGCTTTCCAATGCGGAAATAAGAACCTTATTTCCGCATCGTTTAGACCAGTCCAAACTTCCAAGTTACCTGAAGGAAACTGGATTTGTTCAGTTGTGAGTTTGTTGCATTAACTCATTTATGGAAACATATAGAATTTCCAGTGTAAAAGTAGATGAGCATCTAAGGCTCATTTAGTTATTCCCAGAACAAACCTCTAGACTCTAGCTTTCCAATGCGGAAATAAAAACCTTATTTCCGCATCGTTTAGACTCTTAGACCAGTCCAAACTCCAAACTTCCAAGTTACCTAAGGAAACTGGATTTATTCAGTTGTGAGTTTGTTGCATTAACGCATACGACACAGAGAACGCGAGGAGCGGAAAGTACGAAGAAGGGACGCAAAGGTAACAAGAGGGGCACGATGCAGAAGACATCTACAACAGCAAAAGCAACAGGCTCTTACCAATAACGCTATCATCTTTTTCAAAGAGTTCAAGCTGAATTCTGTTGGGCCCAAGAACAAAAGCAAGGTTGGAATCTGAAACTAAGCCTAGTGACTGGTGACCTAGTGACTAGTGACTTACACTTAGTAGTGACAGTGCTCCGGCAACTTACTCAATCCATGTACAATCCAACCAGCAAATTCAACCTGATACGTCAGAAGCCTACAGTCTAAGGCGTCTACTACACAGCAGTCCAACGGTCAATAGTCAATATATAGTGAATCATTGTCTATCGAGTCTATGACATGAATCTATATCTATGTGAATGTCTGCATTCTGTCTATGCCTATGCCTATGTCCAAGTGTATGCATGTCCTATGTCCTATGGTCCTTTGATCCTATGTGCCAATCTCTGTCACAAAAACTGCACTGTAGCAGCACTGTAGCAGCACAAATCCTTAAAACATCCAGCCTCGTCTTTGGGGTTTCAGGTTCGTCCGAACTGAACCTCTGGTCAAAGCCTTCGACTTGTTCCATGATTGCCGTCTTCGGTTCAAAGCGTTTCATGAAACTGACTGCTCCTTGAAACGTTGTCATGTAGGCATGGTGCTCTTGGACTGATCCCTTATGAAACCGCTTTGGCCTCTGAGGGGAAAAGGGGGGACATGGAGTCCCAAAGCATGCAAAGGCAGGGCTCTGAAACTCACCATCAGCCCCCACGGCAGGGCTACAATGATCCACACCATTGTGCAAGAGGCAAGGTGCAGCACAACTCTGCTCCTCCATCGTCGCGTGCAAGTGCTCAAACATGTGGTTCTCTTTGCAAAAGTTCTGGTAAGCTGGGTTCATCTCTGAAATGCCAAGAGCTCGGAATGGGATTCCCAACTCCTGACAAGTGCATGGCATAACCAAGCAAACCAAACACAGGACATGGCCTTCAACATCAAAGAATTGAATAAGGTTGCAGAAGCACCGTGAAGAAAACCATGTCACAAACGTCGCAGCCACCAATCCACAAGACTCAAGACATGACCCATGACACCTGAACCCTTGAATGCCCCTTGAATTGGTGCTAAGCCATTGGGACAAAAAAGGTGGGCTTTGCATAAACCCCCATCTCGACCGCCCCCAAAAGTGCAAGGGCTACCCCCTGCTTTCAAGCAGCCTACACCGTCCTACATCTCTTTCTAGTGGCTCAACCTCTTTTGATGGCTGTTTTCTCAAAACATGTTTTCTGAGTTTAGTGAAGTGGTCATGGCATGGCATGTCAACAAACACGAACATTGGTAGTAAGTAGTAACTAGTTGAATCTTAGGTCTTAGTAGAAGTGATTTGCAACAATCTGGCCAACAATCCAATCAAAGTCAAAGTCTAAGTCTGAGTCCAAGTCTAGTCGAGTCCAGTCACTGCTCAAGTCTCAGCACCCAGTCCTTGAAAACAAACGCTTCAGCAAAACACCCTGTGCATCCTGAGATCATGGTCACTGGCGCAGGGGTGGGAGGCACTACCAAGCCAAGTTTGCAAGTGTGATCCTTCAAGGCTGTCACCCACCAAACATCAGCAAGAGCTACGTCAGCTATGTGCTCCTCCCTGGCATCTGCTGGGATGTCACCATTCAAGGCTGCCATGGTGCCGTCAGCAGCGACTTGACTACAAGGTCAAAAAAAAAGTTGTGACATGTGATCCTGTCAGTATGTTCATGCTACTTGCGTGGAACCCCACTAATTGAGCTGTGACCAAAAACCGATGCCAGTGGCAAACACTGTCATGCTCAAAAAATAACCTGTCACAGCACCGCTGAATTTGTGCTTGAAACTTTGAAACCATCTGTTTTCATGAGAACATCGGGCATGGTCCTAAATCCTACAGACCAGATCGCCAATTGCTTTCCTTGCGCTGCTCCCTGGGCCAAACTTTGAGGGACCATTGGCAGCTTGACCGGAAAAATGATTGACTGACCTGCACAAGAAAACATTTTCGCAATTGTTTCGAAATGTTCGCCGTCTCAGTTTTCAAGCAACACATCATGAGCATGAACTGACCTTCCTGGCGCTTCCGCTAAGAAAAAGATTTCCCTTAAAAGGGGTCCTCGGGGAACCCTTTCAAGGGAAATTGTGTTTATGGTGCTGTTCTGATCTCTTTCCAAAACTATTTGGATAATACTCTGTTTTTCTATCTCCTAATTCTAGACTCTCTAGACTGTAGGTTCTAGATCTAGAATCTAGATTCTAGATTTCTAGGTCCAACATTTTAGAATCTGGAGGTTCAAGGTCAGGTCTAGGTCCTAGGTCCAGCCTAGGCCTAGGTCCTAGGTCCTAGGTCTGGGTGTAGTGTAGAGTCTAGAGTCTAGAGTCTAGGTCTAGGTCCTGAAAAATATCTGGGTGTCCTTCACTGTTTCTTGTTGCCTTGGCTGTTTCAAACTCTCTGTTTCCTTCGTTTGAGTCTGGTAGGGTAGTGACTAGTGGTGAGAACATGACATGAACTTAAACTTGAAACTTGAAACAGTAGACTCAGTAGACTCATTATTCATGAAATTTTCCTCGTGTCCTGGTTGCGGTTGTCAAACTCTGCATACAGGAAAAACGCAGCCGAACAAGTTCTCGGAATGCAAAACATACATATAATATATATATATAATATTAATATTAATTATTAATATATATATATAAATATATATATATGTATGATGTATGGACATATATGATATATGTGACATTGTGGCATATGGCATGCAAATTGAAAACATTGGTTAAAAGCGGGCATGGATTGCGTCACCTACCAATGGTGCGGTTTCTCACAACACGTTCACTGTCAATAAGCTAAGGACTTCCCCAAGCAACCTGAATTCTGGAATCATGTCCATAATTCTGTTGTGCCCAAGTCCTCAAAATAAAGAAATTACTTTACTTCGTGTGATCCCCACCATGACATTTATACTTTATAATGCATTTTCTTACTGGCAAATCTTCTGGCATTCTATCTGACATATCTTCTGACATTCTATTTGACATTCTATCTGGCATATCTTCTGGCATATGATCTGGCATATCTTCTGGCATATCTTCTTCTGGCATTCTATCTGGCAAATCTTCTGGCATTCTATCTGGCATATCTTCTGGCACTCTATCTGACATATCTTCTGGCATTCTATCTGGCATATCTTCTGGCATATAGTCTGACATATCTTCTGGCATTCTATCTGACATATCTTCTGGCATATATTCTGACATATCTTCTGGCATATCTTCTGGCATATCTTCTGACATATCGAATATCTGGCATATTTTCTGGCATTCTATCTGGCAAATCTTCTGGCATTCTATCTGGCATGGCATTCTATCTGGCATATCTTCTGGCATATTATCTGGCATTCTATCTGGCATATCTTCTGGCATATCTTCTGGCATATCTTCTGACATTCTTTCTGACATTCTTTCTAACTTTCTTCTGCGCATTCTTTGTCCCATATCTTCCTACATGAGGTCCGGCAGGGAACACTTGGCGTGGATACTCGCGGTTGAGGTCCGGCAGGGAACACTGGGCGTGGATGGTCGTGGTTGAGGTCCGGCAGGGAACACTGGGCGTGGTCGTGGTTGAGGTCCAGCAGGGAACATTGGGCGTGGATGGTCGTGGTTGAGGTCCGGCAGGGAACACTGGGCATGGATGGTCGTGGTTGAGGTCCGGCAGAGAACACTGTGGATCGCGGGTCGCAGTTGAGCAAGGACGACGAGGACGACGAGGACGACGAGGACGCGAGGAGGACGAGGAGGAGGAGAGGAGGACGAGGCAGGAGGAGGCGGAGGAGGAGGAGAAGGAGGAGGAGAAGGAGGAGGAGGCAACTGACATAAAATCTAACAACCCTCACCTGGCAGGTGGGGAAAAATAAATATTTTTATTATTTATTGATTATTAATAATTATTATTAATAAATGAAGGCGAGAGACCCCACAGGTACGTACCAACACAACCAGCATAGGCGCAAGAAGGCCCCGACATGACCCAAAAACGGTGTGTGCATTTGGGCCTTGGTGCCAAGGCCCAGATGCACACGTGGCTCTTGGCCCAACATGGCCGCGGCCCCAACGTGGTTCCGAAAAATACAACAGCGGGAAAGCCCCCGTTATAAAAGTCTCGGTGCCTTCCCGTGCTGTTGCCAGGCCCCCAACATGGCCCCAGCATAGCCTGTCATACATCCTGTTCTTGGCACAACATGGGCTCAGCATAGGCTCAACATGGCCCCCAAGAGCCCAACACAGTCCAACACGGGCCCAACATAGGCCCAACATAGTTCCAACTTTTTCCCAAAACAACCACCAAATCAGGGCCTCCAGCGAAGTCCCTCAACAGACCCAACATAAGCCATAAGCTCAACAAAGGTCCCATATCTGGCAATGCAGGCCCAACACGGCCCCGAGGCCCCGACATGACCCAAAAACGGCGTGTTCATATGGGACCTTGATACAAGCCCCAAATGAACACGCCGTTCTTGGCCCAATATGGCATATGGCCCCAACATTGCGTGCAACATGCCCCAGCATGGCCCCCAAGGGCCCCACATAGGCCCAACATATACATAGGTCCCACGTAGGCCCAACATGGCCCCTACACTGCCCTACACTACATGAGTCAAAAACGAACCCAGACCTAATTTTTCTAAGGTCTGGGTAGTCTGGGTTGAAAATGGCTGAACATAAGCCCACATGATCGCATCTTTCTTGGCCCCACATTGACATAAGCTTGACCTAGAATCCTAGAACAAGATTTCCTTTGAAAGAGGTCCTTGGCCTGAGCAAAGAAAATTTTGGATTCTAGATTCTAGGCCCTAGGCCCTAGGCCCAACCTAAGCTCAACATGCCCCTGACATGACCCCAAAGGTGGCAGGTGTATCTGATACACTGATACACCTTGTCCCATAGGCTCAACCTAGGTTTTAGGCTCAACCTAAGCTCAACATGGCCCTGACATGACCCCAAAGTTGGCAGGTGCATCTGATGCACCTGGTCCCAAGCGCCCAACATGGACCAACATAGGCCCAACATGTGTATATAGGCCTAAGATGGCCCCGACATGCCCCAAAAACGGCATGTTCTTTTAGGCCTTGATACAAGTCCCAAATGAACGCGCCGTTCTTGGGCCACATTACGCGCAACATGCCCCAGCATGGCCCCAACATGGCCCTGACACGACCCAAAGGTTGCCAGGTGCATCTGATATCTGATATGATACACCTGGTCCCAAGCGCACAACATGGACCATAGGCCCAACATAGGTCATAGGTTCCCAACATAGCTGCTGACATTAGCCCTGACATGACAAAAATTGGCAAGCATATCTGAAACACTGAGACACCTGGCCCCAAGCCAAGGACCAACATGACGCAAAAATTGGGAGGTGTATCTGATACACCTGGTCCCAAGGGCCCAACATAGACTCAGACCAACACAGGACATAGGCCCCATGTAGGCCCGCTTAACATGGCCCCGACATGGCCCAAAAACGGCATGTTTTAGGCTTTGATACCAGGCCCAAAAAGAACACATTGTTCTTGGCCCAACATGGCCCCAACATGGCCCCAACACTGCAAAAATTCACAACTAACTAACTATTTAACTATTTAAAAAAATACATTTTACTTAGGACTTATAGGCCTAGGCCTAGGCTTAAACTTATACTTCTTTTTTTGCGCACACTATGTCACTATGTCACAGTCACTATGTCACTATGTCACTACTATGAATGACTATGACTATGACTATGTCAATCGTTTTGCCCTGCCCCAGAACCAGCCCGGCAGGGAACTCTTGGATTGGATTGGCCTGTGCCCCTGCAGTGGAAGAGATTGTCATTTTCTTAGATCGGAGACCATCGAATACCACATTCGGAAAAATTGTCATTGTCCTGTTTGTTTACCACCAAGGAAAACACAGAATGTTTCTCAAGGTTTTGGCCCTAATATTGGCGAAGAGTGGATCTATGTTGTGGCAACTTGTGGAGCTTTGTTGCGCAATTTGGGTGCCAAAATTGCTTATGTTGGGCTAGATTCGGGTGGAAAGCAAGCTCAACCGAAACTTGTTGGGGTTGGATTGCGCTCCATTTTGGGTCTATGTTGTGGCAGCTTGATACCTTTCTTGGGTTAAGATTAGTCTAGTCATAGTCACTAGTCATAGTCATAGTCATAGTCATTTTAGGCTAGGAGCGGCTAGGATGAATCCCTTCTAAATCCTTCTAAAAAATCTTTGTGCTTTGGTTCAAAGACTGTGGTGCAAAAGGCTCCAAACATGGAGAAGAACATTTGAACATTTCGTATTGAAAACATCAAAATTTTCACCTAAAATAAAGAAAATTAAAAACATAAAATTCAGCATCAAAAATCATTACAAAAATCATGAAAAAACATAAAAAAAAAACATAAAAAAATCATAAAAAACATCATTAAAAAAAATCATAAAAAAAAAAACAAACAAAAAAAACATTAAAAAAAACATAAAAATGCCAGAACGAAAAAAAAACATAAATTTCATCATAAATTTCATCATTTTTTTCATAAAAAAAATGGAAAAAAACAAATCATAAATTTAATCATATTAAAATCATAAAAAAAATCATAAATAAAAATATTTTTAACATAAGGCTCCCTTGCTACTTTTGAAGTCTCAATGATAGCAGACCTCGCATCCCTGGTAGTCAGGCGGCCACATGAGGAGAGGCAGCGCTGGGTAGCCC
Source organism: Cladocopium goreaui (assembly GCA_947184155.2). Taxonomy (NCBI): domain Eukaryota; class Dinophyceae; order Suessiales; family Symbiodiniaceae; genus Cladocopium; species Cladocopium goreaui. Next base: position 11,249 of record CAMXCT020004512.1, read on the forward strand.
TCCTCGGGGCTTACCATGCATCCAAAAGAGTCGTCAGCTGTCGGCGGTTCAGTCCACTTTCCAAGGTCTTTGCATCAGTACAGGGACCGCCACGCAAGCTGACGTGGCAAAAGCAGGGTGTAGGTAAAGGGCCAAAAACGAATTCGTGGTCCGGTAAAGCGTGATGGCGAATAGGCATGTCATCATCAAAAAGCTTGGAGTGGGCAGATCCAGGGTATCGGAGCACCGCAAAACCATGTGAGCAGACTTTGCTGCGACGAGGGCGCACTGAGAGATACACAGTCAGGCTCTGCTGGATCACCGTCAGTTCCATGGCGCCGGCTACGGGGGGGACCCCAACCAGCCAGCACCCCAGCAGACACCAAATCACAAAAAGCACCCACCCAAGAAACAAGCAACTAGACGACGGTTGGCCCGAGAGCGAAAAACGCGTTTTTCAAGCATCTCTGAGTGTGGTAGTCGTAAAAAATAGTCGGTGAATGGTTGGTGAAGTTTCTATGAGCTATGGCAGGATTTGGCGTGAAAAAAGGTAAGATTGATCAAGAAGAGAATATTTCGTAAAGGGCATCAGATGACATGTGTCTTACAACCACAGAGAGAAAGAGGGGGGAGAGATAAAGAGAGAGAGAAAGAGAGAGAGAGAGAAAGAGAAAGCAAGAGAGAGAGAGAGAGAATGAAAGGGGGAGGTAGAAAGAAAACATGGAGAAATGTAATGTGAGCAACAAAAGTGCACAGGAGGCTCGGTACCATGAGTCTGCGAATGACGTGTGCTATCTCATTTTATTATGGTAATTCCCACACACATTGCGGAAAAAGGCTCGGCACCATCATTCCGTGAACGCGAAGAAACGCGAAGCTTTTATACAGAGACGCTTTTACACACAGAAGCTTTTACACATAAACACTTTTGCACACAGACGCTTTCACACAGAGACGTTTTTCACGCACACACACACAGACGCATTTCCACACAGACACTTTTACACGCAAACACTTTAACACACAGACGCTTTTATACACAGACACTTTTACACACATACGCTTTTACATGCAGATGCTTTTTTTACAGACGCACACACACTTTCACACACAAACGCTTTTACACACAGACGCTTTTGCACACAGATGCTTTTCCACACAGAAGCTTTTACATACAGAAGCTTTTACACACAGACGCTTTTACACACAGACCCTTTTACACACAGACTCTTTTACACACAAACACTTTTACACACATACGCTTATACGCTTTTACACACGGACGCTTTTACACGCAAACACTTTTACATACAGACGCTTTTACACACAGACGCTTTTACACTCAGACACTTTTACACACAGACGCTCTTACACTCAGACACTTTTACACACAGACGCTTTTCCACACAGACCCTTTTACACACAGACGCTTTTACACACTTTTACACAGAGACGCTCACAAAGTGCGGCACCACTGGGTGACCTCAGTTGCAAACAAAGGTGCGCAAACATAGTTGCAATGGAAATGCTAAAAGATCGCAAAAGTGAACAAGACCAGGCTCAGTACCATGATCAACGCACAATCCAATGCAAGGCATCCGCTCTTTGAGATACAAAATAAGCTCGGCACCATGATGCCGTGGATGACCTCAGTTGCAAACACAGGTGCGCAAACATAGTCGCAATGGACATGCTACAAAATGCAAAAGTACACAAACAAAGGCTCCGTACCATGGCATCCAAAAGAATCTAGAACTCCGTGCAAGAATGCTTTGAATGATTCCACAATAGCAAGTTCGATATCATGATGGCAAGGATGACACCTGTTTCACTGCATTTCTCCGATGTCCCTACAGGATGGGAAAAAAAATCTTTACAGACAAACAACAGTTGGCTACTGGTTTTGCATGTTCGTCACGAACAGTCTCTCCAGACGAACAGTGCTACAGATTAATTTGCGCCAGTTGCACCCAGTTCCATGTGCCACTCGGTACGCAAGCCTTCCAGCTCCCACAAGCTGCTTCCAAGCAAAGGTCGGTACCATGATGCTGCAGATGTGGCATGTTTGCCGCTTTTAGTACTGCAGCAATCCGGCTACTGCGGTCGATCTTTATCTGGGCACCTCCACGGACACGACCTAAGTTCCAGCATCTCTGTGAACGCAGAAAGATCTTCCAGCCAGTCAGCAGGATGCTCATACTCGAGATTCACAACGCAGTCGTTGCAGTGCCCGCAGATGTAACATCTCTCGGCTGCCATTGTCCTCCAAACATGTTCTATGCTTCTGACTGTTTTTTTGATATATTTCATATGATGATGACGAAAGTGTGGTATTGTCACGGTCATGACCTTTGCCCAGCCAGCAGAGACTTGCTGAGATGTCCAGCTATCGTCTGACTCGTTTGGATCGCCGGGTTCTTGGTTGGCACCGCAGCAAATACAGATGGTGGTGTCTGCCTCCTTCCAATGACACATTTTCTTCTCAAAACAACTGGCCGACCAGCTTTTACCAGATAGTGTCCGGTTTCTGGTTGCAAAGAATATTTTGGAGCCAATTCAGAGCTCCCAGGCACAAATGAAAGAATGCGTCGTAGAATTTGTTCATCAAAGACATCCGCCCTAGCAGGGATTCCCTCCGCATTCGCTGCCATGGCAGAACACACTTACATCCCCAAATACTTTATGCGACACGTTTGTGCACCAAAATTTTGTTTGTTGTTAACTGCTGTCATGTCCAACGATGTGGGCGCTGCCGCCGAATATCTTTCAACACCAAGACCCATAATCGGTTGGCATCATCTCTTGCTTCTTCATTTGAAAACAGAATGTAATACAATGTGAAATCGAGCATGAGCTCATGCATCCAAGATAGTGGCAAATGGCCCCAGAAATGGCGGCCCATTTCCGGAGGGCCGTTCATGTGCACTTGATCGTAGATGCACAATTCTCTCGAACCGGCGTCCTTCCAGTCATGAATAGATACCAACAGCGCATCGTTCAAATCAACTGAATTTGTTTGAAACGAGGTATATTGCAATCTCCCCGCAGCTGAAAAGCAATCGGCTGCCAGGCGCGACATGCTGTTAGTACAGGCTACAGAAGTATTAATTGAAAGCCCCAGGTTTCGATATGTCCACTACAGCTTCACCTACAAACGTCACATCTCTTGTGGCGAAACGCATCTTGTCCATTCGTTCACATCTGAGCCAAGGAATGTACAACGCACAATCCAATGCGAAGCATCTGCTCTTTCATTTCGAAACTGAAAACACGACTCCTGAGTTTGACATACCAAATAAGCTCGGTACCATGATGCCGTGGATGACCTCAGTTGCAAACAAAGGTGCGCAAACATAGTTGCAATGGAAATGCTAAAAGATCGCAAAAGTGAACAAGACCAGGCTCAGTACCATGATCAACGCACAATCCAATGCAAGGCATCCGCTCTTTGAGATACAAAATAAGCTCGGCACCATGATGCCGTGGATGACCTCAGTTGCAAACAAAGGTGCGCAAACATAGTTGCAATGGAAATGCTTAAAAATTGCAAAAGTGCACAAACAAAGGCTCAGTATTATGGCATCCAAAAAACCACAAGTGAACGCAGTGAATGATTCCACAAAAACAAGTTCGATATCATGATGGCATGGATGACACCTGTTTCACTGCATTTCTCCGATGTCCCTACAGGATCGAACAATCTTAACAGACAAACAACACTTGGCTACTGATTTAGCACGTTCGCCACGAACAATTTCTCCAGGCGAACAGTGGTGCAAATTAATTTGTGAACGCAGTGAATGATTCCACAAAAACAAGTTCGATATCATGATGGCATGGATGACACCTGTTTCACTGCATTTCTCCGATGTCTCTACAGGATCGAACAATCTTTACAGACAAACAACACTTGGCTACTGATTTAGCAGGTTCGCCACGAACAGTCTCTCCAGGCGAACAGTGGTGCAAATTAATTTGTGCCCGCCGCACTCAGTTCCATGTGCCACTTGGCCCGCAAACCTTCCAGCTGCCACAAGGCCTCCAAGACATAGGGGCGATTGTGCCAAGGGCGCAAGGCAGGTCTTTTCTCAAGCAGCAACTGGACGGCATCCTCTGCAGAGTAGTTGTAACCCACGACGAGCCAAGCACATAAAACCCCAGCGCTTCGATTGATGCCTCCAAAGCAATGGAAGAGCACGTGCATGGATTCGCCCCTGGTCACTGCCAGCATGGACTGTTTCCAGAGTTGGCCACAAACAATTTTCCACTGTTCCAAACAAGAAGCTACCAAGTCAGGGATTCGTTCCTGCCAACGGTGCGGCGGCTTCAATGTCGTGTCCTCCAAATGACACTTGACGTGATAGACATTTTCTTGCTGGAAATACTGCGCCCAATCCTTTGGGGCGCCTCGAATCTCCATTTCATTTGCGCACATGGTCACGTGCCACCACGGTGACCTTCACCGACAGAGTCTCGAAAATGTCTTTCAAGCTGCAGGCCGCTTTGATGCTTCCAAGCAGCACCGACGCTCGAGCCGTAGGTTTGCAGATCACGGCAGCGTCCAATGGCCACTCCTCTATGGACCCGAAACTGTAAGGGTGCCGAGAGGTAATGCGGTCCAAGTCATTCCAGCATTCTTTGTCGGCGTAAGCCTTCCTGATATCTTCTTCTCGCGCCGCTCTCCACTCGCAAGCGCTGGTGGTCATGGCAGCAACTGTGATCGAACAGACGATCCCTGCCTTGAACACGACGCAAGCTATTTAACAGATCCGCAATGCGCAACTACAGGTCATTGATCCGCAAGCCACGCGAGCGACGACAATGCAAGCACAATGCAAAGAACAAAACTACCTCCCGCGGCAACGAAGTGCAAATGCACAACTACAGGTCATTGTTTCAATCTACAGGTACAGCACGCAACGATGCCTTCAACCACAGGTGCGCTAAGGTCCAGCTGCGTACTTACCGAAGTGTGACACTGAGTTGCAAGCCGAAACTCGATGCCATGATGCTGTAGAACCACTGCTGTTTCCAGCCCTCCTCCATGGCATGCTTAACAGAAACTGCCATACGAGCATATACGAATAGAAGCCCCTACGGGGCATAATGTGACCCCATACGGACAGCCCCTACAGAAACCTCGAGAAGTGCAAGAAATGTTCAAGATACCTGTTTGCCAATCGTCACTTGTTTCACGAACATTCAGCGTACATATAAGAATATGGATGTTCACTCTGTGCACAATGCATCTTGTCTCTACGTTCACATCTGAGCCCAGGAAAGAGGTAAAGAGGTAAACTATGCTTGTCGCTGCAGAGTTGCACAATCCACTGCAAAGCATTTGTTCTCTGACTTCCAAACTGAGACCACCACTCATGAGTTTGACATGGCAAGGAACCACTGTCGCAGAGACCTGCAAACTGAACGCTGAACGCATCAACAAAAAACTAGTTTAACAAAGCTCGGTAACAAAAAACGCAGCAGCTCGGCAACACCATCTTGCATCATCTCGCAATGCCTCTGCATCCGAATTTCCACAGCATTGGACGACGCGGATGACGCGGTCCCATGCTCCATTCGCACAGACGTTCCCGTCAGCAAATGAAACAGCGACCACAAAACGTCCACAAACGTCACGGGTGCGTGACTTCAACCAAACATTTTGCATTCAGAAATTCCGAGACATGCATATCTGTTCGCTTGATTTCAAAACAATGCCATGACATGCTTGATTTCAAAACAAAATTGAACGGTACAAAATTGAACGGTACAATGTTTCCCGTAGTATTTTTTGGTCCACTGCTCATGCATTTCAATGAAAACATCACATATATTTTTTCGTGCTATACATCACATAGATCCACTGCATCGTAAACAAACACTGACATTGTCACAATGCAATTCTCGAGATCTCACGGACAGCCCCTACAGAAACCTCGAGAAGTGCAAGAAATGTTCAAGATACCTGTTTGCCAATCGTCACTTGTTTCACGAACATTCAGCGTACATATAAGAATATGGATGTTCACTCTGTGCACAATGCATCTTGTCTCTACGTTCACGTCTGAGCCCAGGAAAGAGGTAAAGAGGTAAACTACGCTTGTCGCTGCAGAGTTGCACAATCCACTGCAGAGCATTTGTTCTCTGACTTCCAAACTGAGAACACCACTCATGAGTTTGACATGGCAAAGAACCACTGTCGCAGAGACCTGCAAACTGAAGGCTGAACGCATCAACAAAAAACTAGTTTAACAAAGCTCGGTAACAAAAAACTCAGCAGCTCGGCAACACCATCTTGCATCATCTCGCAATGCCTTGTTTCATCTTGCATCATCCTGGACTTCCAAACTGAGAACACAATTCGTGAGTTTGACACTTGGGATGGGCATCATTGTCGAACACCATGATGCTGTAAATTACATGCGTCACACCGTTCTCGAAGGAAACATCCACAAAGGTACAACGAACCCAACAGCTTGGTAACTTCTACAACTTCATGCACTAACCTGCTACACACTCGCACAATTCAATGCAAAGAATGTGTTCTTCGAACCCTGAGACCACGACTCCTGCGTTTGACAAGCAAACATCATTGTCGCATAGACATGCAAACTGAACAGTGAAGCTCACTATGAACATATCAATTCCCACACAGATTACCACACCAAACGAACCAAGCTCCGCACGTCCTAGCACGGATACACTAGCAAGCATTTTCACCCTCAATCTCTAACAGTTCCATGTCGTGCGGTAAAAGTACACACAAAAGCTTTTACACACAAACGCTTTTACACATGGTGCTTTTACACAAACACACTTTGACACACAGACGCTTTGACACACAAAAGCCTTTACACACAAACGCTTTTACACACAGACGCTTTTACACACAGACGCTTTTACACACAAAAACTTTTACACACAGACGGTTTTACACACAGACGCTTCTACACGCAGACGCTTTTACACGCAGATGCGTTTTACACACGCACACACGCTTTCACACACAAACGCGTTTACACACAGACGCATTGACACACAGACGCTTTTACACACAGACGCTTTTACACGCAGATGCTTTTTACACACGCACACACGCTTTCACACACAAACGCTTTTACACAGAGACGCTTTTACACACAGACACTTTTACACAAACGAAAGCGTCCATCGCAATTTTTCCTCAGTTTTTGACGTCCAACGTCCATTTCGTGCGAAAGGGTTACGATTGACCAAGTAAAATCGCAATTTTTCCTCAATTTTTGACGTCCAACGTCCATTTCGCGCATAAGGGTTGCGATTAACCAAGTAAAATCGCAATTTTTCCTCAGTTTTTGACGTCCAACGTGCATTTCGTGCGTAAGGGTTGCGATTGACTAAGTAAAGTCGCAATTTTTCCTCAGTTTTTGACGTCCAACGTCCATTTCGTGCGTAAGGGTTGCGCGGGACACCTCAAAGTCGCAATTTTCCTCAGTTTTTGACGTCCAACGTCCATTTCGTGCGAAAGGGTTGCGTTTCGTGGCGCTCCGGCGGCACCGCCCCCGCCTTAAGAGAGAATAGAAGAAGAGCGAGAGGAGATCTGCAGATCTGAAGGTGTGAAGATGTAGATCTGCAGATGTGAGGGTGTGAAGATCTAGATCTGCAGGTGTGAGGGTGTGAAGATCTAGATCTGCAGATGTGAAGGTGTGAAGATCTAGATCTGCAGGTGTGAGGGTGTGAAGATGTAGATCTGCAGATGTGAGGGCTGCAGATGTGAGGGTGAAGATGTAGATCTGCAGATGTGAGGGTGTGAAGATCTAGTCTGCAGATGTGAGGGTGTGAAGATCCAGATCTGCAGATGTGAGGGTGTGAGGATCTAGATCTGCAGATGTGAAGGTGTGAAGATGTAGATCTGCAGATGTGAGGGTGTGAAGATGTAGATCTGCAGATGTGAGGGTGTGAAGATCTAGATCTGCAGATGTGAGGGTGTGAAGATCCAGATCTGCAGATGTGAGGGTGTGAAGATCTAGATCTGCAGGTGTGAGGGTGTGAAGATCCAGATCTCCAGGTGTGAGGGTGTGAAGATGTAGATCTGCAGATATGAGGGTGTGAAGATGTAGATCAGCACATGTGAGGGTGTGAAGATGTAGATCTGCAGATGTGAGGGTGTGAAGATGTGAAGGTGTGAAGATCTAGATCTGCAGGTGTGAGGGCGTGAAGAAGATCTGCAGATGTGAAGGTGTGAAGATGTAGATCAGCAGATGTGAAGGTGTGAAGATGTAGTATAACGGCTGCTTTTTTACGAAGAACCCTTCGCAGGCGCTCTCGGGAAAAAGGGTTCAGCATTGCGCAGATGATCAGAATTCAAATGAATGCGAAGCAGAGCCGCCTTGACCAATCCAGGGACCAGAAAGCACTGTCACATACAAAAGCTGCATGCACAGCGTTTCCACAAGAAGGTTCCTTAGTGGGAGACCTTAGTAAAGACCAGGGCACCTCAGGGGAAACACGTATTGATATGGTCAAACGAATTAGGATTCGCCAGCTACGTTAGCGGGGGGAGCCGACAATGAAGGTGATGGGGCCACATCACGCAATAGCTGCAGGGCCATCTCTGTTGAGCCAAGAGTGGAGTCAGACCACAGCGATCGATATGGTGTAGAGTGAGGAATCCCCAGACAGGGCCGGCCTTTGGTGCCATATGTTGCAACTACGGCGACAACCACAACGACCCAATCAACGGATGCTGTGGGAACACCGATCAGTGTCAACCTACTTTGGGGCAAAACAATAACAAGGCCACCCACTCCAACTGACCAGGGTACAGGTGTGTAATATGATCTATACAACACTGACACACTGGGAGACTCGGAACAAGGCCAGCTCAACGGCACAGAAAATGCGCCGAGGAGGCAAAATCGGCCATTGCTGGACCATCACCAAACAATGAGGGAGCCACCCTAGGTGCGAGAGCCGAAAACCCAAAGTATGATCCAACACCTGCAACACTGCACGCTTCAAGCCCCCTTTTGCACGCAACAACAAGCACAAAAAGATCTGTCAGTTCATGTGGCTATATTTGACTTATCTCTTGTTTGACTCACACTCCTTGAGAGTGAAATCGGCAGAGGAAACTCGATTTCAGGTCTAAACAATTCCGGAGGCAAATCAAAACCTACATGACGACAAAAGTTTCTTAGACAAAAATCACAAAATAAGTGACGTCCAAACTGTTTGGTTTCAGGTTAATTAGTTAATTAGTTCATCCAAACAGGTCGTTACACCCCCGTAATGTTGGGTTTTCTTCCCATCAGCAGCCATCGCGACTGTCAACACAAGTCTCAACGAAGACCTTTCAGTCAAGTGATGGCAACAAGCATCACTTGGGAAGAAAGCACAACTGTATTTGGGTCTACATTCCAACGACCTATCGATGAACGACTGCACAAGTTCAAACTGTCACATGCAAAACCATAGTTCAAAACCTTTCGAAACAATTTCAAACGTTTCCAAAACGGTTTCAAACAAATTCATCCAACTCAGAAAACCTCTGACGATGGTATGTACAACGACTGGCAGCATTTCCAAGCGCTGACTGTCTTCCACAACGCAAAAACAACATGCAATACCTAATGTCCGTCACTTGCCAGCTCAGAAACCCTCTGAGGCTGATAGGTATAGTCGCGAAGACGGCAACGTCGAGCGATACGACAAAACAGTCTCCACAAATACATATCTGTAGACAGCATATCCAGATGCTTCGACCAAAACAGCTGTTTCTCACATCGAATTCTGCAGCAAATTGTCCAGAAAAGATCAATGCAGCTACCAAACTGCTTCAATCCAGCTGAAAATGTCACAAATGCAGAAATGAATACATCCCATGATAAGACTTCTCGCAGCTAAGCACAATATACCAAAACCCATCATCATGCAGAAATAGGCGCCTCCCACCATAGATACACGGCGCTCCACTAAACACAGTTTCACACCCCCTTTCGACGTGGCATCAGTTGCTCTTCAAAATCTCTGATCTCCAAAGTCATATGCTGAGCAACCCAAGGCGCTGACATCCATCATCTTTCTTTTTCCGTCCATCGCCTCTTAGCTTTCGCCAAGTCGATCAACACGCTGTTGCATGTAGCTTATTAATTAAAGCAAAAGGTAAATTATGTCAGCCATCTTGGTGCAAAGATGGGCCTAAATAGCCGTGCCAATGTAGGACCAGATACATAGTCCTTGGGGGTCGCCTCAATGCCAAATCAATCAAAAGAACCAACCAAAAACAAAAACAAACAAAAGCAACCACCAGACAAAACAAGCAAAAAAGGTGATGACATCCATCATCTATCAGAAAACTCAGCAATGCCGCTAAAATGGAGATCTCTTCAAGAGGCAAAAGTTCGCTCATACCCCTTCTTAGGCTGATAGTTCATGGCTTGCAAATACATGGCGAGATCCACAGCCTGTGTTGGTGGCTCCTCACATGCTTACTCGCCGAACTTGGCAAGGATGAAGTTGAAATATTTCCTCATCTTTTCGTTGTGCTCTGACATGGAAAGGGTTTTTGCAAAAGTGAGCTTCTCTTTTTTCCACGCAATGAGGACACGCTCCCACTTTTCAACTGATTTCACTCCTTTTGGCAGGAAAAAATCCTTCTTCTGCTTCTCAGGTTCTGATGATCCCTAAGCTTCAAAATCATACTCCAGTGACCACTCTGTACAGTCACTCTCATCTTCTTCGGTGAAACCGCGCCGCTTGGATGCATCATGCTGCCATCCACGCGACTGTCGCCAACGGCGTGCTGGTAAGGCCTGCATCTCGGCTTCGTCGGCTTCTGTCCAAACTTCACTGGTGTTTCCAGTCTCGATCTTCGAGGAAGCTCCGGACTAGACCAGCCTCAAACGGCGGAATGACATACTACTGTACGGTGAAAAAGTTTAATTATGCGCGCAAGAGGGCTCTCAGCCAACAGGTTCCAGGCGAAAGACCCCAAAATCAACCCTAAAGTCTCCAACTTACGCACCGTGCAGAACCCCAACACAGACCCCGCAGAGACAGAAAACAGAAAAGAGAAGACCCACAAACTCAAACGCCAAAACACGTCCCGCATTTTTTTTTGACCGGCGCCCTGTGCCTTTCGGCGGGTCGCGGTGTATTGAGACTTACTCGTCTACCACGTCACGATCGCGGCCCTGTACCCGGGGGGAATCGATCCGCGGCTAGCTGTCTATGCACGGTCCTGAGACGGGCATTATACCACTACTCGACGAGATCGGACGAGATCGCCTACGCCAAAACACGTCCCGCAGGCCTCCTTCTTGGAAACCTTCCCAATATCACTTTCGTGAGCAAAAAGAAAACGTTCGGTTGTTTGTCTGTTTGTCTTGGACAAAACCCGCAAACACGTTTTATTGCAAAATCAAGTTTCACTGCTTGTTCACACCATCACAAGCGAAAACAAAATTTGCACACGATGCCAATGTCACAATGTTTGGATTGCAGCTTTTCTTCCAGTCAGTAGCATCAATTTTAATCGGCATTCTTCTGATGGAAGAAGTTGCAGTTCACGGCATGGCGACATCGATCACAGCTAACACTGTGCCAAGTCGCTTTTCTTCAAAGGCTGCGGTTTGGGACCACCTCCAGGGTCACTTCTCTTTTGGTTCCCTTTGGACTCACAGCAGGAACTTTAGGGCAAATGCGAGGCAATGCAATCAGATGCACATTCACTCTGAAGTCATGCATCAAGCACAAAAAGACAACATTTAAAGGCGGCTTGTCTTTCTCACCAATAAGGGCCCCACTTAACTCTGATGCCATGATGTTGAAGATTTTAGTCGTTCAACCCTCTCCGACCAAACGAGAACATGTTTGCGTCGCTGGCCTTACGGTGCGATGGAAGCCAGACCCATGAGTCATGGAAGCTCACGGTCCAAAAGGGGTAATCTTCTGCCTCCATTAGGAAGAAGCAGCCTATCCTGCGGTGTTGTGCGAGCGCATGGCATCATTTTTTTCTTTACTGGGCGAAATTCGGAACCTTCAAGGACCTAAAGAAATGACACAACAGTTGTCAGCCGATTCAGATGTTGGGAAGCGTCAGCTTTTCACAGGTCAACCCAGGACAAAAACCCTTTTGCAAAGTTTCTCAGTTTGGGCATTACACAACGGTTGTCATCCCTTAACTGTGACAACTTACAATCTGCAAAGACCACATCCCGAGTTGTGCAGCGAGGTTTTTCCAGGGATGCTTTGAGGGCTACGTTTGGAAATCATGTGCTCATCCATCAAGATCTTCATCATGGACAGGATTTTGAACTGGTAACTGTTGGAGTGCCGAGGGACCCAATCGAGCCCAAAAGGTTGGTCACCCCAGAGGACATTTATTCACAACGTCCAGTGACATCGACATTGCCATCAAGGCAAATCTTGAGTGGGAGGAGCACGAAAAAGAGCTACAGTCTTTAAAGGTTGGCTATAGAAGGCGGCGGAGCTTGGACAACAGGAAGCTAAGCTCTATGCTGGGCTTCCAAAGCACTCTCACAAATCGAAGCACGAAAGAAACTGTTGCTTTGGAAACACATTCTTGTCAGCTTGGATCATCATAGACGAGATCATCTCTATGTTTTTCCTTGACAGGTTGGACAAGTTGAGAGTAGAGTTTTCGACAAGAAGGGCAGAGCTGCGAGTATGACAGTGGAGCAGCTGAGAGGAGTTGCGTTAGGCCGTTAGGCAATCCAGCAAAGCGTTTCTCCATCTAGCAGAAGGAGAAGATGCGTCTCATAGACTCTGGGCCCGCAGTTGCCGCCCTGTCTTGGGACGGTACTGCTCCGAGCAACTGACTGTACCAGAAACTGATGACAGAGCAACGCGCGTCCTTGGATTGAAACCTCATAGACACCCATGCTTTGTGGCAACTATCAGAATCGTTGACCAACCTGTTCGAAGATAGACAAGGGATTTTCTTGGGACTCAACACTTAACCCATCGCGACACCTTAACTTGAATTGATGGAAGATGCACTGTTTGCTCAACTAACCCTCGCACACACGCGCAGGACTCGCTTTTTGTCACGGTGGTGGAAAACAAACAAGACTCAAACCCGGGGCCAAACCTTACACTAGCTAAACCCGGTCCCCACCTGTGATTCACACAGGATCAACCAGCTAGTGTTTATCCACGGCGAGGCGAGTTCTACTCTCCCCAAAACCAGGGAGGGAGGGCGGGGGCAAACAAAACACCAACCCAGTGCAACCGCACAAGGCAATCCTGGAGGAATGCAACTGCAAACCATCCAAACCTGTTCACCCCCTGTCACCTTTAGAGCAATCGCACACAGATCCGCATCTTCCACACAAAAGGGTAATTGCAAATCACAAGAATGGAACAAGTGAACCAAGAGTCCCCCAAAAGTTTTACATCCCCAAAACAAGAATCATGAAGAGGGGGTCCCATCAAATCCCGCTTCGTTGTTCGCAGGCGAACACTTTGGGGGATTTTCTTGGGACTCAACACTTAACCCATCGCGACACCTTAACTTGAATTGATGGAAGATGCACTGTTTGCTCAACTAACCCTCGCACACACGCGCAGGACTCGCTTTTTGTCACGGTGGTGGAAAACAAACAAGACTCAAACCCGGGGCCAAACCTTACACTAGCTAAACCCGGTCCCCACCTGTGATTCACACAGGATCAACCAGCTAGTGTTTATCCACGGCGAGGCGAGTTCTACTCTCCCCAACCCTAAGGCACCCGAGCCTTGTTCCCACACGCACCCGAACCCGCCCTGCGCAAAACAATCTTAGCCCCACGGGTGAGAGTCTTTCAAGCCGTTGGTTCTGCGAGCCTTGGTTCGCCGCTGCTGGACCAGCAACTCACGCCCGGCCCTTGTTTGGCCTATTTCTTCATAAAGATCTTGCCCTGCTGCCAAAACCTGACTCAGAACAATGCCTTCAAATTTGGCCACATCGAACCTGCACCGCTTCGCTGGATCAAAGGCGGTAAAACATTGGTTCGTCAAGGCATCGGCTTCTTCGTTTTGCAACCGCGGCAGCCAGAACAACTCCAAGTCCGCCTCCCGCCTCTGTAGCTGCAAAGCTAACTCCATCAAGAAACAAGCCAAAGGAAATTTGGTGGTCAGCAATCGCGCCACGACCATACTGTTTCCCAGGTTGTCTGTTCCCGCAGAGCAACTTATGCCCCCACGAGCGCACTCAGGGATGCCAAAGGTTACAACAGCAGCCAATGTTGCGAGCAACTCTAAAGACGCGATCTGCCTGTAACATTCACCAGCGGCAAATAACCAAGGCGCATTGTTGTGGTTTAGCTGCTCAGAGAACCAGCGGCAATACTTGTGATCAGAATGATCTAAAGCCCAGCCCCCTAGCCAAATCTGATTGCCCTCGGCCTTTGCATCTGTGCGGAAGAGCTCTTGCACGTGTCCACACTTGCTTCCAGCTTTAGCCAACCTGCCAGAGCCTTCCAATGCTGCCGCCAAAAACCTGAAGATCAAAACCAACGCCTTTGGGACCTTACATTCCCCAAGGCTGCCCATTGCGGCAACCCAAGCATAGATGGGTCCCAAGAAAGGCCTCAAGTGCCCCAGAGCCGTCAACCCAAATGATAGCCGCCCCAGAACAGAGGCAAGTTCCGCAATTTTCACTGTGCCACGCTGTGCTGTTGTTGCCAACCACACGATCAACCACTGCGCACGAACCTCCGACAAGCCCAGTCTGGCCCCCTTCAGACATAGCTCAAAACCGACCCATTCCACATCAATGCCACCCTTGAACTTTTTCCACGCAAAAGGCAAGCCCAAAACTTCCAAGAGAAAAATGCTCATCACAATCAGCTCCAGCCCTTTTGCTTCACGAACCATCCACAAAAGATCATCAACGTAGACTAACAAGTATAGCTCGGATTTCCCCAGGGTGTAATATACTGCCCTCCCCAGGCCGCTCATCAGCCGCGACCAGTGGTAGGCGGCGCTGGAGATGCCAAACGAGCCTACCTTGTTCAGCCATAACTTGTCTCCTTCTGCGGTCCGGCAAGCTAACAGGCCCCAGTCCTGCTCGGCTACTTTCACAAGCCGATGCGCACGGGCCACATCGCCCGTCAGCGCAAAGAAGCATCCAGGCATCTCCTGCAGCACTGCTCTGACGTCACCTGCGCCCGGGGACTTGAGCTGGTCGCGAACTTTGATCCGCGGATTGATCCCGATGCCATGCGTTCCATCATGCACAACCCGATAGGTGCCGTTCTTCTTTTCTATCGCGCCCAAGGAAGCAACTGCCAAGCGATTACCATATCTTGCCTTCGCCTCTGATACATCCATTTCAACCATTGCTCCCAACTTCTCTTCCTCTTGGAACTGGCTCTGGACCTCTGCGGCGTGGGTTTTTGCTGACAAATAATTGTCCCTGTCTAAGCCCCACTCGGCACCTTCTTCCTCATACCTCCTCCAGCGCATCTTCCTTTCAAACACTGCAGGCACCCTTGGGGCCTTAGACTCAAAGCCAATGCGAACACCACGCGCAAACGACACGCTTGATGTAAAGAACACGCGCCAATCTGGGTCTCCACTGATGCGCAAAAGTTCTTCCACTGCCGCTAAGTAAAACGGCTGGCCTTCGCTCTTGTGTCTGACTGGCAGCTTGGTGCCGGCAAGCTCAAGGGCATAGAAAAGAATGGCCCTTCCTTCTTCTAGCAGCTCGGTGTTGAAGGGTGACTCGCTCGCATGTCCTACTGCCAGCTTCATAGCAATCTGCCGCATGTCCAAGCTACGCGCTAGCAATTTCAAAAATTCTTGTCCCAACTGCTCTGCAAAACCTAAGCAGGGACGGTCCCTAGCATTCTGCCTGCAGCTAGGGGCCCAGCGGCCCGGCGAACACAAGCCTAGACCATCTGTGAAGGGCTTCTTCTTTCCTAGAATTTTCGCACTCATAGGAGGCCCGCGTCCCCAAATGCCTGACCCCAGCAGCGGTTTTTGAAGCCCATCCTCGTCTTCGTCGGATGATGCCTCTGCTGATGACTCCCCGACGCTGCACGACGGCATGGCCCCACCCGTAGGCGATGCAGAGTCGGGACTTTGCCACGCAGTTTTGGCGGGCGGAGGAGGGAGCACACCCTGAGCTTGCACACCCAGAGTCGCCTCACCAACCTCGGGAGGGAGCACGCCCCTAGGCCAATGCCCAAGAGCCACCTCACCTCCAGGAGGGGAACCGTCCATGAAGTCAACGCGCCCTCCAACATGGTCCGGAGGGAGCACGCCCCTAGGCAAATGCCCAAGAGCCACCTCACCTCCAGGAGGGGGACTATCCATGGGGTCAACTCGCCCTCCGGCCGCAAATGCGACCTCCGCTTCCGTGTCCCCTAGTCACTCATCGGCACGCGTCACCTTCGGGCAAGCCATATAAGAATGGGGTTCAAAGCACCGCTGGCACAAGTGGTTGAAAGGGCAATTTTGGCGATCACAACCCTTTTTGCGGTTAAAGGCGAAACAAATCTTCTTCCCCTCGGGGGTTTGGCCCTTCTTGACAAAATTCTTGATGACACCGCTTTTGCTGGAACCCTTTCCTTTTCCTTTTCCTTTGGACCTAATAGGACTTGCCACGCTAAATGGCCCGCTAGAAGGGGCTGTTGCAGACATGGTGATGGGCACGATGAAGTAAGTGCTGACAACGTCTGGTGCTTTGCAAGCATCGCGCAAAGCGACAGCCAAGTCCTTGGCATCTCCTTTTCGCACCGCTTCGTAAGCATGTCTCCTCACCTCAGCCTCATAGAGGAGCACATTGCTCCAAGCCGGGGAACGCCCGTCAGGGGTCTTCAAACCGGCGATCTTGGCTCCCAAGATATGGTCAGAGAACTTGCGGAAAGCATCAACGCAGCCCTCTGGCAGCCAAGCACGCGAGCAGTGGCGGCTGCGGGCCATTTCCCATGCCAGGCCCAACCTGCGATGCCTCAGTCGCAATTCCTCAGGCGTGCTGGGGGGAGTGGTCATGGTCTTCCCAGGCTTGAATCGCAAAGTGTTGCTTGTAGGGTCAATCACCGCAGCATAGGCTTCGGTGGCGGCATCTGCTACCGATGTGACTTCCCGGAGATCTTCCAGCTCCGGGCAATTGTCTTCTACCTGTTCCAGCTTTTGAGCAATCAGGGATTTGCTTGGCACTTCTTTGTCACAGAGATCGCCATGCACTGCTTCAATAGCGGAGCGCAAGGAGGCGTGCTCAGTGGTTTGAATGAGCCGTGTGTGGGTTCCAAGCTTGGCCTCCGACTTGTGCTTTTCTTGAACGGACAACTGCAGTCGGCAGGTGTCCCACACACTCAGCAGCAAAGCCATGTTGCGCCTCTTTTCGGGGCTGGCTGTATAGTCAAGCGGCAATTCTTCCTTGAGCGCAGATCGCACCGCTTCCTTGGTATCGTCTAAGCCCGCAAAAATTCGCATGGAATCATATCCACACTTGTAGACCAGCAGCTGCACATCCTGAGGCACCCTTGCCTCGTCCATGTGGAACTTGAGTTCCGACTCCACCTTGGCCAAAATGTCCTTGTCCGAGACCGTCATGAAGGGTACCTGCCAGAACACAGCAAATAAAAGCACGAGAAAGGAAGATAAGGGAGAAAATCAAGAGGGACCAATGCCACCACTGCTGCACGCACACCCGACACTACGTCCACTTGAGCAAATCGCTGAAGCGGACAAAGACGTAGTGCGGACATGCTCGCGCACTCCACAAGTCCGTGGCTTGCGCAACTAGCAGTAGCGAGGCACCATCCTCAGCAAGCCTAACACCTATGAGACCCCTGCTTGACTGATACCGCAGCAAGCTATCATAACCAAGTAAACTCGCTTAACTGATACCGCAGCAAGCTACCATGACCAAATAATCAGCTTAACTGATACCGCAGCAAGCTACCATGTCTAGGACCGGCTGAACTGATACCGCAGACAGCTCACTATCCTAAGACTATAAGTACCCGCTTGACTGATACCGCAGCAAGCTCTTTCTCAGCGCAGCAAAACCCTGCCACGCGATAAGTTTCTCGGTGGGATGCCACCTAGCACTCAGTCGCGCTGCTGTCACTGCTTGAAGGCTCCGAGCTGCTGCTTGGCGATTCGGACGACTCCCCCGGCTCCGCACCGCCACGCCAGCAATGCTTACAAGCAAAGTCATACACCGCACCTTCAAGGGATTGAAGATATTCTACTTCGCGCAGCTCTCTTGGGGCTGCCGGGCAGCCGCCCGACCGGTGCAAGCGCCGCAACCGGCGGTGGCCTACAATTGCAATGAAGAAAGGCTCTGCACTGTCAAGCTCTTCCGCTGGTGCAACTTCAGGCATGGGCCCAGCACCAGCTTCAGCAGCCGGTTGATTGCAAGTAGGCACCGCAAAAGAATGGAAAGGAAACTGTTGCACACACTGCGCACATCTGTCCCTCAGCTCCACCAGTTCTTCGTTACAAAAGCCACACTGATTACGCAGATGCTCCACCAGCTCGTCCATGCCTAAACTTCTTAGCAAGGGATCCACGCCTAGGGCACTCAAGGCCTTCAACTGCAAGCTGCGCACAATGAATCTGGCCGAACGTACGTACTCCTCCGAGGAGCTAGAGGCACGCCATCTCCCGATGAACTCCCGCTGTTCGCGAGGCACACCGGCTGCTGCCAAGATGGAAACCAGCCAATTGCGCTCTGAATGTGCCGTCCAGAAGGACACTGCGTCCGGAGATGCGAACAAAAACGTATCAGAGAAAACCCACTGGCCTTCCGACAAAGTTGGAAAGCGCAAGCATCGCCACAGCTGCTTGGATAGAGATACCACATGGCTGTAAGAGGCCATACCACGGCGGCACCCAGAGAAATCCGCTGCAGGCAAGGGCAAGAAAAAGTCCCTCTCGAAATTCATTTCTTCCGCTTTCCAAAGACTCATGCCCATTGTTTGCCAATCCGGCCGCAAGAAGAATGCATCCTTGGCAACAAAAATAGGCAGGAAGCGCACCCGCTTCCCCGGACCACTAGTCTTGGTCCGGTCCAATCTGCCCTCAAGGCCACCCTGGCTGATGCTAAGGCTGCTGGGACTCAAGCTTTCCAAATCTGAATGCCGGGCAGCTGCCCAAATTTTCAAAAGCTTGTAGAAAGCAAACCCACGCAAAAACAGCGGCAAGGTATCAGTGCAAACAGCTACTTCCAGCGCAGCAACAACCACCAGGGGTAGGAGGGGCGCCTGGCGCTTGGGCGGCGACCCTGTTTCCAAATCCATCGTCATCTGATTTACTGTATTCTTCAACAATTGCAAATCACTCAAGCGACTCACGTTGGGCACACCACCTACTTTTTCAAGAAAGGCTATGCAACAAAATATAGCACGCGGCACCGAACGGCAGCAAGGTTCCAAATGTCTTTCGTGCAAGTAGCTCAAAACGACTCCTACATCCTTGGGCCACGCTCTATCAGACACTGCTTTGCAATAGGCCGACAGCTTTTTGAATTCCCGCACATGCTTGCGAATGGTGGCGGCGCGCACTGTGCCCAGCCCTGCTTCCAACGCACCCTTGGGCATGTCCACCAAGGCAGCTTGCGCAGCTGCCGGAAGACCTAGCTCTGTAATCAAGGCAGCAAGATTCGCGCGCCATCGCCGCAAATCTGCATGTTCAGCGGCTGTGCGCGATGCTGGAGCTTGCGTCACAATCCTCGTGCCTGGCGCTCTCCTCCGAACTGCACCTGAAGCCCTGGAAAGCCAAGCTTTGGTAGGTCTGAGCACTTGTAAGGGCTCCCACCGAGCTGCCTTGGAAGCGACGCAAAGGTGCTGCTGCTCCGGAAAAGTGTTGGCCCTACGTTTTTGCACACGAACTGCTGACTTCTCCGCGCGATGCTGGAGGAGCTCAATCCGCTCCAAGTCTGCCACCAGGATGTCGCCTTTGAAGAAATCAATGATGTCATCCCTGTCAACAAACATGTTAGCCAGCATTTCGCAGGGAGGCAGCGCCCTGCTGCCCGCTGCGCTCAAGCTGGAGCGCAAACGTTTAGGCAAGCAAACCCACAGCTCTGCATCACTGAGCTGGTCCATTGCTGCCAGCACAAGAAACAAAAGAAGGCAAACAAAACACCAACCCAGTGCAACCGCACAAGGCAATCCTGGAGGAATGCAACTGCAAACCATCCAAACCTGTTCACCCCCTGTCACCTTTAGAGCAATCGCACACAGATCCGCATCTTCCACACAAAAGGGTAATCGCAAATCACAAGAATGGAACAAGTGAACCAAGAGTCCCCCAAAAGTTTTACATCCCCAAAACAAGAATCATGAAGAGGGGGTCCCATCAAATCCCGCTTCGTTGTTCGCAGGCGAACACTTTGGAGCACGCCTGAGAGGACTCTGAGGTGCTGCCGTTGTGTACAGTGCTTTTGGCAATTTTGTTGCTAGTCGGCCTCATGGTCCAGTTGGTATGGCGTCACTCTTGTGGCGCTGACAGACTGCTGGCGGTGGATCGATTCTCTGCTGGTCCGCGAGTAAGACTCAAGACCGTAGACCCGCCGAAAGGCAACGGGACAAAAAAAAATTGGCAATATTATTGCTGCTTTTCACAGTTGCACAGCTTTTCACACCGTTCTCTCCATGATGCATTCCAAGCAGGCTTTTCTTGGACATTTTTTTTCCGTCCAACGCCTTCATGGCTTCTGCCAGGTCGTTACACACGTTCGATCGTAGCAAAAGATGAATTGAGATTATCGTGCAAGGCTGTCAATTGTCGATAGCCACAAAAGTACTGGCAATGGACTTGTACGTAGTCCAGTATGCAATCCCAGCAAGAAAACCAAAAACACAAAACAAACCACAAAAACAAACAAGCAAACCCAACAAAAAAACCAACAAAAAACCAGCAACAAACAAAAACAAAAGCAAAAACAAAACAACCAAAAGAACACCAAGAAGTGGGATCGCTACCAGCAATGGAAATTCATGCATGGTGACATCTTGTGTGTCATGATGATAAGCAGACTTTTCTGGGACAGGTGGACTTTCGATTTGAAAGCGGTACACAAACAATTTGTGATTGCAATCAAATCTGGCGAGAATTATGGTTTTCTCAACGTCTTAGCCACCGGATTCACGGCAGTTGCTCCTGAGAAACACGCAGTTTTACGAGAGTCAATGTTCAGGCTCCTCGGATTCAATTTTCGCTGTCGAGGCGATAAGGTCCCGCCCTACTGCAGTTCGACTTGAAGGGGTGACCAGGCTCCTTTTCTCTTGCTCATACAGTTGCAAGACGGGAGTTGCTGGAGCAGATTAACAACATAATTTCTGATGGAGCATTCGTTCTCAGTCCGAAAGAAGCTTGAAAGAAGTGCATGGCAAGTTGGTTTGGTCAACTTCTTTGTTTCGGGCGCACTTTGAAAGCAAGAGCCAGAACAACGCCTCAAAGCTCGCCAGCTCGTTCATCATGTAAGCCAGTTTATCAATGCAAAGGTAAAAACTGGTCAATTTTCTTCAACTCTTTTTTGTCTCTGTCCGCAGATGGGACAGATACACTCGTACTTGTTTTCCTCGTTTCTACCACTGCAGAAGTGAGGTCTTGATCTTTTTAGCCTTCCTCTCTCTCTTGCTCCTCCTTTCCGCCTGGTCTTTCTGGCCGTAGACTGGTCCAGGATTTCTAGCAGCCGTCCTCTCTCTCCCCTCTCGCTTTGGCTCAACTCTTTCAATTTGGATCTGCTCTTCTCTGTGCTACTTCCTCAACAAATATTTCAGTGTGGTACTTCTGGCCGTAGACTGGTCAGGAGTATCACTACGCTGGTCCCCCGAACTAACACCATCTTGCATTGTCTCTAGCCGTAGACTGGTCTAGGGGCTTTGCCTTCCAACTCTTTTTGAGCTCCTCACTAGGCAGCAAGCTGAACAAATTTGGTTCAAGCCTGACTCCACAGCGCAATTTGATGACCTGTTGGAAACTTTACGTCTCTATGAAGACATTTTCACTGAGTATGACCTGAATCAGTCTGTCCAACACCAGTGGCGATTTGGAGGCCCCCACAAGAAGTCTGGTGAACCTGATAGGCACGACCATGAGATAAAGGTCGTGGATGGTAAGGAGGTGGCACCGGGACCTGCTTGGCATAGCCAAAAAAGCTGGGTCGTCAGCCAAGCCGCTGAATTCCTAGCCTTTCAGACTATCTCCTAATTGCTGATAATCGAGACTTGTTAGCGGAGACCGTATCTAGCACTGCAGGGTTAAGTCACTGGCTCATGGTCGCTGCGTGGTGGAAGTGGGCCCCTATGGCGAGCGCACCACAGTAGTGTTCGTGCCCATGTCGGCAGACACGGGCCTGGACAAGGCACCCTACGTTGGCTGGCACCTACATTCAGGATGCATGTGTTTTTCTCTTTCCAAGCATCAACTTTGCCCTCATCGATTGTGATTGTGTGCCTGTAACACTCTTCGAAATTCAGGAGCTGTGGTGGCTGTCATGCGCACAGTCGAGGTTCCGTTATGGTCGCCATGTTTCTACTAGTTGTAAAGATCCTGTTTTCCGGGCCATGATGAAGGAGGCTTGTCGCCAAATGTTGCTGTGGGCCCCCGTCCCTATCGAACCGTGAATTAACACGGTACCTTGGTACCCCCTAGTCGGCGTGTGTTGACATGTTGGGTTGCTCCTCATATCACACCCTCGTTTGTGTTTGCGCACATCCTTGGGTGATCGTGCGGTATCTCGGGGTTCTCCCGGACCGATCGGTACACACGTGGTACGGGACCGACGGGTCTCACCTTACCTTGTGTCTAGGGTAGCAACACCCAATGATGACACCGGGGAACAGGCAAGGTCGGTGAACCTCTTAGAGACGTGGGGACTTGTCTCGAGGAGGGGTCAACGGGGCAACCCGTTGGCTAACGTTCAATATTCATCGTTGGGTAGCTATAAGCTCGCGGTGGACAAGACCGTCGGTTCCTCCCTAACAGTGTTAGGGTCCTGTCGCAAGACAGGTGTATCCCCGTCGGATACATGGGATCGCTAACGACTGGGTCACTGACCGGTTCACTCTCAACCTTCGGGGAGAGTGGGCTCAATGTACAGTCTGGCCACAGTGAGGACCTTGTTCTCGGCTCTAAGGTCCGAGCTGTGCTCCATAGGGACTGGGGTCACTGAAAAGGTGACTAAGACTTTCCACTCCTTTCTTGGATCGTCTTCTCCAGTAGCTGCTGGAGTCCGGGAACCTATGGGGGCATCATGAGTTGGTCTCTCTTAGATTGAGTGGTGATCATCTTGGGTGAAATGAATGGGCCCCGTCTCCACGTCCATTCGGGGGTGTACGGTCCCCATCACACTGGTAGCGAGACAGTCATCATAGAGGCATGACCGACATGACCCAATATATTTAACATGCCTGACATTCAATACAGTAACCATGACGGTCACGTTGTCTTTCCGACCAAAGACGTGTCGGGATTGCAACTGACTGACAACAACATCGACTAACTGCCATCTTAATTGTCACTCTCACCTTACTTGCAAGGTAGCAATCTGTATATAGTGGGCCCCCACTCTCTCTACCCGTACTGCCATGGATTATGTGCGACTCCGTGGTGAAGAACACCATTTCTCTATGCCAGTAAAGATGATCTTATATAGCTTGGAAGCAGCGCAAGAACTTATGGTGGCTGTGCGAGACCTCAGGCGCACAGTACGGCTAGTGCAGAGTGGATGTGTCACCTTTTTTCCAGAAGAAGCACATGGACTGCAATTGATATATAACACCTTAGAAGCTGACCTCCAGCAGGTTGAATTGGACGGACAGCGCATCACACAGCATCTCTTGACAGCACTAGCAGCATCATACGAGGACATAGTCCAAGTGGCAGGGTTTAGTCGCTCGTCTACACGAGGTGTGTGGGTCAACCACCTATACTTAGTTCCAGCTGCTGATGGAGGCATGACTGATCAGGCGGGACTTGCACCAGTGCCAATAGATGCCCGACCATTTCGGCTGACTATCCAGACAATACACATCACTGCGACCCTGGGCGGTTTTTTGGACCGCAGGACCATGCGGCAAGCAGCTGATACAGTGGTGGAAGTCGCTTTTCTACTATTACGGACCGGGTTGCCACCCAACCTCCGCATCTGGACCACCATAGCAGCTGGAACCAATTCAACGGTGCAAAGACTCCAACCAAGCACGCTCCTAGCGGAAGTAGCCAGAATGATGGCTCCCGCCATAAGATTTAGTCTTCTCGTGCAGGATCCGCCCACTGCGGCCATTCGCAGTCCCGACAGAGAGTTGAGTGCGCCGGAGGTCGTCCTCCTGTAACCAAAAGTGAGATGGCTGGGGTTTTTGTAGAAAAAGCGCCGTGCACAGATCCACGGTCAGATCCAACGCTTCTTCCAAAATTCCTACAGAACTACGCGGGCGGACGCGTACGTCAACCACGCACACCAAACACAAGCGCAGCGCGTAAGTCCCTAACTAATTAAACTAAAGCAATACCGTGTCAAAAGGAATGTTTCTCCCTCGACTCCCACATGCTGACGTCAAACTCCTTCTTTTCGCTCCAGACGCAGCACGATCAGTCAAAGGAAAACAAACACAACAAGAAACACACAAAACACAACAGAAAACGCAAAGCGGGAAGCAAGATGTTCGTGTTCCCTCTGTTGATCTGTCTTATGTCAAGTTATGTGACACAGCAGCTTCTGTTCATTAAATGAACTTCTGACACCAGTCCTTCGAGCCGATGTCTCCACTGGTAAACTC
>CAMXCT020004513.1:0-30000 GCA_947184155.2 Cladocopium goreaui
GGCACCAGAACTGCAAGACGTCAGAGGTTGGCCTGCAAAGTCGCAGGGGGGGCTCTACCTTCAAGTGTTTCCATGTGCGTGTGACATAATTCATGAACCATCGGCACCTTTTCCTGAAAGGCACTGTCGGGCAATCTCGGCCATTTTGCCATGCTTTAACAGTTTTCTTATACCATGGGGATGTGTTTGGGTAACATACCTGAAGATCAAGATAAAGCTGATACCAAGACCACAGCTGGATCGGTTGTCCATCCTCATGAATAGTATCTATCCATTGCGCTATCTTACCCCAGTCCTCAGTGATGTAGGGTGCAAGCGGGGCACCCAAATGGCTAACTCGCCAGTGAGACATCACTATGGTTTCAGCTGAGTGGGTCGGCCCTTGTGCCACAGAGACTCCCCGTGACTGGTGAGATTTTAAACGCAAAGCAAGATTCCCAACTTGTACAAACATGGTGTGCAAAGAACAACGAAATGCTACTAACTCTCGAACCTGCTTGGATACCACTTTCCATAGTTTGTGTACATGAGGAAAACTAAGGCAGATTTTCCCTGCTGCCTCATCTGCCGCTGCGTTACCTGCGATTGCAAATTCAGTAGCTGGGTCTGCGTCTTCATAGTTCTCTTGGTGGCTGTAAACTTTGAGAATTCCCTTACACAAGAGTTTGGTTCGGTGGGCCCACAGGTGAAGGGTCAATAGCAAATCATGATTGGCAGTTTTGTGAGAAATCTTGGAAAAGAAAAAATCAGGTGTTTCAAAAGCCTGTCGCAACTCATTTGCTACAAAGTCATTATCAATCCACAACCGAAATGGCTTACGGAGACGATCCGCAAGAATCAAAGCAGCTATGACAGCTGTCAGTTCAGCTCTAGTGATTGTCTGGATCAGGCCCGGCAATACACTTGCTCCCACTGGTGTGAAATCATGTTGGTTATCTGGCGTGTAAAGGACAATTGCCCAAGATGCTAGTCTGGTCATTTTGCAGGCTGGGTTAAGGCATGACCCATCTGTGAAAATGTCTAAAGTGGGTGGGACTATTTCGGGAATAATTAAATTATGGGTGTTGTCAGGAATATTGTGAAGTGCTTGTCGGAAATAAGGCAATGCTGCAGGTGCTGGAATCCATCCGTGGTTGAAAGTCGCAGGGTGCGACTGCATGGCCAGTTGGCGGTGGTGTTCAGGCATAGATTTTCTGGCATCTTCCAGGCTTGGGCATTCCCAATGTCTGTGAAATTGGCTGTCTGCGTTATGGCAAAAAGGGCAATCTGTACTTTCATCTGCATCCCGATATTTTTGATGGTCAGCAGTGAAAAAGGTGCCGTTGAGGCATTTCCTAAGTATGCTGGCATCACTGGAATTTTGCGGGAAATTTGCTGTAGTAAGGTATGGTGAAGTTTGGGAAATCCCTTGGAATGAGGCTCTGTGTGCAACATGATGCATCGCTTGGGTTTGCCACGCTTCTGTCAGGCGCAGTCTGATGTCTTGTATTGGTTGCTGCCATAAGTCAATTGCGAAACCATTGTGGTCCCAAAAGGTATCATCATCCCAGTGCCAGTTGATTGCATGCAGCCTCTGCAGCAAAACACTGCACGGCCCTACTGTTGGTTTTTTCCTGTCATTGGGCTCAGCAAGTTTGGTCAATACTGGAATGCAGGCATCTGCTTCTGTCATGGAACGGAAGTCCATGACTGTTTTGAGGACTCCATGAAAACCAGGGTCGGCCGAAGGATGTTCCACTAGACTAAGGTGTATGGCGGGTGATGCCCCCCACATATGTTCCCCAAGCCCCCGCAGTGCTCCAGTACGCAGGTGTTCATAGTGTTCATCACCTAAGTGGACCGAGGTTATTCCATGAAGGGCATTGGGCCATGCCACCATTTTAATGGCTTTCAGTTTCTGGGTGTACGGTGCTTGGGATCTGGCAATGTCGGGCCATCTGGACTTGAAATTCTTGATTCTGTTAGTGATGACACTATTTGTCATTTGTTTGGAAAACTGTACGTGTCCTCCTAATTCACGTGTCCACATTGCCACTTGGTGCTCACTGTCTCGGAGGTATTTCCTTTCCTTTTTATCATTTGACCAAACAACTGTCTTCTTTTCGTCGAGTTGAATGTCTAAAAGTTCGGTGATTCTCCTTAGTTGATACAAACCTTCTCGTGTCAGGTGTGCCCTGTTGGAGATAACTTCCATGTTATCAACAAAAGACAAGAGTTTGACTTCAGGGGCTCGGTGTTTCATGAAACAATCGATGAGGCAATTTATGGCAAACATCCCTACCACGCTTAATCCGCAACCTTCCGCACATCCTGTGCTGGATTTTATGGGTGGTCCAGCTGACCCCCTGATGCTGAATCGGCGGACCATCCCTTGTAGTGCCCGAAACCACGTTGATACCAGGTTGGGGTGAACTCCTAAATGTGTAATAACCTCCATCATCGGGATGCGTGGTAGATGATTGAAACATTTAACCACGTCAACTATAGCCCCTGAGATTGTTGTTGAATCATGATTGGCTGCTTCAATGGCAGTTTGAACTCCCATCCAGACTTGCGATGCCGATCTATTTGGAACATTTCCGAAACATCCTGTTGGGGCGTATCGAGAAACATGCCTAAGAATCTCACGAGACCTGATGGATGACCAACATCGATATATAACACTGAACAGGGTTATAGGCCGGTACTGGGAAATTTTTGAGGCGTTTGGGATTTTTTCTAGACTATGGACTAGTCCTACCAGTAGGGATGATGGCCACTCCTTACCACACTCAATGGCGTATAGGAGGTCGAGAAGTACTTGTGTTTGGTACTTCGGCATGTGTAGTAGGTCCTGCCGGGACCACCCATCTGGTCCGACGGCGGACCGGCTCTTTTTCTTTTTGAGTGTGTTGTACCAGGTGTCCAGGCTGATTTTGGTATGTGGCATGGGATCTCCTCGTGGTGTGTTCTTAGTGAAGTGTGCTACAACTGGATCCCAATAGTCAACTGGCATCTCCACATGTCGGTCCCAACGTTTCCGCCACTCATCACCGAATCTCCGGAAGAGCTCCTCCAGGTCTCCTACAAACTTTTCTTGACGCAAGGTGGTTCCGATTTGAATATGGTCAACTTTTTCAGCCCAAATTTTGTCATCGGAGCAGATTATGGGGTCAATCAATCCATCTGGGGAGATGATTGGTAGACTATCATCAAACTGGGGATTATTGGACAGGGTTATGGAGTTATCTTCAAGGTCTATGTCCAAAACTTCACAGCTGCATGAGTCATCTAATATTTCGACTGGGGAAGCTGTAGGCAATTTAATGTCTGCAAAGATTCGATTTGGGTTGGCGACCCGATTGGCTCTTGCGGTATTCTGCAGGTCGCGGATGAGGATTTTTTCAAAGTCCCTAAAGCTGGCTTCAAATATAGAAACAATTTGGTCAATTTCGTGAAGGGTGGGTATCTGCCATCCCAGTTCCCGGGGAGCACCCGCAGTCATGGTTGGGCATTTTTCCACCAATTTTGGAAACCGAATGGGAAACCGGAGCTAGTGATTATACTTCTCCATTCACGTTGGGCATGTATCTGCTGATTTTGTGAAGCAAAATTATTGCTGTGAATAAGGCGCTTGATGGATTCTAGTCTTCTCATTTGTTTATACCACTGTTGGTGTCTGAGGCATTGACCATGATATTCAGGCTTCACATGGCCATGCCTGGTGGGTTGGAGTGGCCTGGTGTGGTCTTGAATGACCTTCGTCTGCGTTGTGAGGGATCTGCCCCGCTGGCAAGTTTGTAACCCTTTTTGGGATTTAGTGATCATTTTGTCATTTACGACATCTTCAAACCCTTTAGCAATGGCTTCAAGCTGCTTTTGCGTGCAATCATCTGGATTGGTATGGGTGGACGTTTCTGGCAAAATGCCAATGTCTTTTGACCAGTCAATGGCACGTGGCTGCCTCCAAACAAAAGATTTAGGGGGTTTACCAAGGTTTGTGAACTCAGCAAAGAGCGTAAGGTGATCTGGGAATTGATCACAAGTTTCTACTTTATGGAAGAAAGGGATTAATTCCGGGCTAATCCAAATGAAGTCTTTCGTAGTAGTTTTGTGGCAAGTTTTTGAAATTGGTCGGGCGTATTTTTCTTTTCCGAGGACTTGGCACTCTCTCCATCCTTGGTCATATAGTCGCTTTGGCTGTTCGAGCACATCATATTCTTGGTTAAAGTCACCCACAAGGAATCGCTTTCCTTTGGCCATGAGTAACCTATCTACCACTTTTTCCATCAAGGCATTTGTGTGGTTCCTACCTTCCTGTGTGGCGGCTTGTTGTGCGTATCCATAGAAGACCCCTCCTGTCAACCACTGGTCGTTGACAAGAAATGAGTGCATGGCAAATCTGGCTTCATTCCAATCGTCATCTGACCAGGTCGGATGCAAGGGTCTTGTGGGTGTGTTGGAAAGCCACCCTGTACCTGTGTGTTTGCCACCAATGGCAGTGAAAGAGGTACTCCGCAATGGAGCTGGAGCTCCGGCATGGAAACGAAAATGGCTTTTTACCAGTTTTAGGCTTCGCTGAAACTTGGCAATACCTGGTTTTGATAAGTGGGATTCGCAAACTCCATAAATTGTACATGTGGAACTTGGGAGTTCCTGGAGTTGATCCAACTTGTGCATTATCCCATTCGGATTGATGGCTCCTAGGATAAGCTCTGGTTGAACAGGGCCGGGGTTCAAAGCTTCACCAATCCTAATGTAAATCCCGTCAATGGTCAAATGAACCATTAATTTGCTAGTGCGCGGATGGCACCTTGGCATGCAATCATGGATTGTGTGTCACTCGCCGTGACGCATACGCTTATTTAAAAGCGCTTCTATCCTGCTCATCTGATCATCCATCTTTGACTCCAGCATTTTTTGAAGGCTGGACTGCTGTGCATCCACTTGGTTCTTCACCGCAACAATCTGGGAGCTCATCTGTCCATTGTGCTGTTGTTGTTGGGATTGGAAGGCATTCAGGTTGGATGTCAGTTGGTTCACATTATGCTGCAGTGTTTGGACTTTCGTTTCCAACTCATCAACCCTCTGATCATTCACCCCTTCCATATCCACATCCCCGGTTTTGTGGGGCTTCATGTTTGCGGTGACATGTTTGGCAACGGATGCTTCGATGGCGGCAGATTGGGCAGGTGTCAAGGCATGAGGAAAACCACTTCCTTGACTCCACGGGTCGGCTTGCAGCCATGGATCTGTGGCAGGTTTGCTCTTGTCTGTTTCTGGTACCTGTGTCATTGATTGGATGGTCCGTCTGGACGCTACCAAACCTTGGCTGGGAACTTTGTTGGCCTGAGTTTTGTGCGGTTTGATCGGTGAGATCAAAATATCTCCTTGTTCCAGGGAGTATACCCAGTGGGAAGGGTTTTCACTGGATTGGGTTGACCAGAAGACACCTTCCTGCCCAATACTTTGTCCCAGAGGTTGGCCGGGGCGTGCTGTCCACCCCCACTCCTTGTAGAGCTTCTGTAGAGAGCTCTTGGTGGTACCAAAAGGCAGTGGTCCAACACGGTATGTGGTCATCTGTTCTCCTGCCATGTAATCCACGTCTGGGCGGTGTTGTTCATGGATATCCTTTGCAAATTCACAATGGGTTCTCAGTCCAAAACGATCCCCGCTGCGAACTAACCAAGTTGGGTGCAAACTGGTTTGTTTGGCAAGCATGACATCCTGGAAATTTTTGCGTGGCATCCAGATTACTTTGTAGGATGTGTCTGGGGACCTACCCGTATGATCACGCGGTTCAAAGTACTTCCCTGCTTGACCGCTGGCGTCTAGGATGACTTCATGGGCAGGACACTTGACACGGAAAGTGACAATGAAGATCTCTGCTTCCTCTGGTTTGCATCGTTTGTACTGTTTTGTCACATACTGGCGGTCCCAAACGTCAACGATGGAATCGGGATTTGCGGTGAACTCACTTTCAGCAAACAAAGTTCGCACCGGCTTGTCCGTGATATCGGTCCATTTGAGTTTGGTCTGATCCTGAAACACCAGTGCACGGATGACACGTGTTTCCACTTCCTCAATCTTGGTTGCGGATTGTGGTGTTGCTCTGTGAACTCGTTTCTGGCCTAGCTGGAAAAGAGCTCCCATGACCAACATTGGTTCACCCGTAGATTTGCAGGTGGCTGGGAAACGTACCAAATCATGCGATGGCAGGCGAGGATCATCATGGTCAAGCACAATCAAACCTAGGCCTTCCTGTGTGAGTGGCGCTTTCAACTGCAGGAAGGGTGTAGCATCATCAAAGGATACACACGCGATCCCTTTGCATTGGGCTTTGAATTGGCTAGGGGAAATCTGTTGCAAAAGGACTCCATCGGCTTGCTGGAAGATCGTGTTGGGGATCTGGACCTGATCGGCAATGAGGCGCTGGGGTTCCTGCGGCTTGGATTGTTTTGCTTTGTGTTGCTTTCTGCCAACGGCTTGTCCCGATGCGATTTTGCTGTCGATACTGGCTTGAAGTTCTTCACTCAAGACAATTCGAAAAGGAGGCTTCAACTGTGATGCTCTTGCTTTCAAGTCCTGCCATGGCTTTGGTGATTGTAATGTGCGTTGGATCACATCGGCTCCCAGCTTTTGCGTCAAAGCTTGTGCAGCTTGTGATGACCTGTTGCTATTCACTCCGTGCTTTTCGAGGAGTTCTCGTAGTGCTGGCAAGTGCTGGTCAGATGTTCCTCCAAGCGGCAAAGCATATACTGGTGGATCATGTGCTCCTGACAAGACCAGATGGTGAGCAAAATTCTTTCTCCATGACTCAGCTTCATCGGGAGAGATTGCACGGTTGCTGTCCGGATCCAATGCTTGGTTGATGATCCATGCAATGGTCTGAAATCCACAATCATTGGCAAACGCATGGGGCATGTGTGTTCCACTTGCCTGCTGATATTCTTCCAGCATCTCAGCCTTGATCCATGCTGTTACTGCCGGCGTCATATCATATGTTGTTGTGATGGTGAAATTGTCATTGACTACTTCAACCATGATTGGAAACCAGTGATCTTTGAACAAACCCGCAGTCATGAGTTTCATTTGTTTGGACTCCTGCGCGCTCTCAACGGCCGTGAGGATCCAATCTGCCAAGATTCTTGGGTTTTCTGTTTCTTGCCTCAAGTCCAAAGGGCTGGTGGTGACTGCTGTCCCTGAAACATGTATTGTCTGAAGGTAAAAGATCATTTCATCCATCGCAACCCATCCTTTCTGATGCCAAAGGGCTTGGGAACGTTTCATTCCATCCAGGCATGGTTGGCCCTTTGGGTCTCCAATGTTATGTCCATGCTGAACAATTAGGAGTTGATGGTCTGGCATGATCTCGGACACTGACAATTGGAACCCCACCCCATTAACTGGTTTGAAAGGGTGATCGCCATGATTCCAGAGGTGCTGGAATTTTGCTTCTGCGCAAACTACTTGACCAATGGTGGACTCAGTTGAAACGGCAATGGGAAACATGGTTTCGTTCTCATGAGCAATCCAGCAAGTCTTGGTGTTGGCAATTTGTGACTCAGGAGGCTCGACCTGTTGCATGGATATTTGTTGATGCTCATTTTGGTGGTGTTCTCCGTCTTGGTGCACTCGGTCTGGTGCATTTGGATTGTCAAGCTTGGCTCTTTTTGTGCTGTTGCTTGCACTCTCTTCTACCGGTCGCTTGAGTGATGGCGGTGAATCAGGTGCTTTGCTGGTTTCAAAGCCTGTAACCCCTCCATTGGTGGAAAAGGCTGTAATTTGCATTGCTTGCGAGGCTTCTTTCACCGGGTTGATGCTTGTCGGCAAGGATTGGTCATGAGGGGCAATGCTCGCTAGTATGTATCCACCTTTGCCTTTGGCAATCCTGTCATTCATCTTGGCTTTTGTTGTGGAAACTGATGGACCAGAAAGAGGCTGCCTTTCATCCATGTCACTTCTGACATTGCCATGTTGGGCTTCACGTGAATCAACACCTAGGTCAGCAAAGGCATCTGATGCATGCTTGGTTTCTCGGCGAACGGATGCATTTTGCAGGCCGGATGCAACGGATGTCATCTGTTGATCTGTACACCGATCGGATGCAACCCTGGATGCTTCTGTACCTCGGATTTTGTCGGGATTCGGATGTCCTGTGCCTTCGGAGATGATGTGATCTGTACACCGATCGGATGCGACCCTGGATGCTTCTGTACATCGGATGCTGTCGGGATTCGGATGTCCGGCGTCTTTGGAGATGATGTGATCTGTACACCGATCGGATGCAACCCTGGATGCTTCTGTACATCGGATGCGGTCGGGATTCGGATGTCCGGTGTCTTTGGAGATGATGTGGTCTGTACACCGATCGGATGTAACCCTGGATGCTTCTTCATATCGGATGCGGTCGGGATTCGGATGTCCGGTGTCTTTGGAGATGATGTGATCTGTACACCGATCGGATGCAACCCTGGATGCTTCTGTACATCGGATTTTGTCGGGATTCGGATGTCTTGTGCCTTCGGAGATGATCTGATCTGTACACCGCTCGGATGCAACCCTGGATGATTCTGGACATCGGATGCAGTCGAGATTTGGATGTCCTGTGCCTTCGGAGATGATGTGATCTGTACACCGCTCGGATGCGACACTGAATGCTTCTGTACATCGGATGCTGTCAGGATTCAGATGTCCTGTGTCTTTGGAGATGATGTGGTCTGTACACCGATCGGATGTAACCCTGGATGCTTCTGTACATCGGATGCGGTCGGGATTCGGATGTCCGGCGTCTTTGGAGATGATGTGATCTGTACACCGATCGGATGCAACCCTGGATGCTTCTGTACATCGGATGCGGTCGGGATTCGGATGTCCTGTGCATTTGGAGATGATGGCATGGTCGGATGCATCGGGTATGGGCGCCACTACGGTCGGAGAGATTCGATCTGTGTTTGTCGTCCCTTCGGCTGCAAGTCTGTCTTCTGGGATTCCAACATTCCTAGGGTATTCGGATGCATCCCTTGGGAACTTTGTACACGGCCCGCTGTCTGGTGCAGATGCTCCATGAATGGATGTCTCGTAGGTTCCAATCAGGTTGTTGGGTTTTGGATCCTGTTCGGTGTTTGCTGTACAACCGGCACGGGGAATCTTTGTACACGCTCGGGCGCCCAACTTTGCTTCACCTGCACCTTTCGGCCTGAATTCCATGTTATCCAACTCCTCAACACTTGGAAAGCAAAAAGGATGATCAATGCTGTTAATTTCATGTTGGAAAATCCGGTTGTATTTCGTGTCAGCATGTGGCCAAATTTCATCCCTTTCCTTCAGCAGAATTCGACAAAACTGTGCTAGGGAATGCCTGGGATGTTCCACCTGTTGAACCAGTCCTTTGTCCTGCAATTGGTACAAAACGTTGGCAAACACCCACAAAGATTGGAGTGGCGATGCGCATTGACCCACTCCGGCCAGGTCAAGTCGAATGTTGCTGGTGTCGGATGCTTGCAAGTATGACGGAGGGAGTCCGCACATCAGTGATACCTCAGTCGGGTGTAAATGGCGCGCACGGAGAGACATGTGAGGCTGCTTTGCATCCTCAAACGGCACAAGCACTCCGTAAATCCCCTTGCCTGTTGGCATCCCCTTACATGTGTTAATGCAATGTGATCGGATACCCCTTCCATCCGTTTGGAAAGCACTGAGTTCATCATCATCAAGTACAAGTTGTTTCATGTCGCATGTGTTACTGTCCATCATGTTGGGGATGAGATGAAGAATGAAAGGATCAAACCGCAGAGATGGCATGGGAGGAATGTCTTCAAGCGGGACATACTCTGCTGCAATGGTACACCACCATCTGTCCCTGCGTCCTGGCCACATGTGATGCATCTGCAGTACCTCTTGTTTGAAAGTACTTCCTGTGAGCTTACTGTGCAATTCTAAATGGCTTTGAATCCATTGGGATCGCTTGGCTTGAGGGGTACATTCCAAAATGGTCATGACTGATTGTAAAAGATAGCTCAACTGAAGGGTTCCAGTGAAAGACCTGCTATGATCATCCAGTGAAAACGGTTGACATGAGATACCTGCGCTCACCATCTTTCCAGACCCGGTCTGCTTTGCGACTTCGGCCGCCGTAGCTGACGCTGAGATGTCTCCTTGAATCACTTGGACTGAGTACCTGTCTTTCACCCATTTGCAAAAGGTCGGATTCTGCTCCACGAAAAGGCATGTGTCAACTCCCAAAAATCTGAAACCAACGTCAACTGCCCCGATTCCTGCACATCCCTCGATCAACTGCTGAAGCTTCTCAATGTTTGTCGACTGATGCTCTAGCAAAAAAGAATCACTTCTGAAATCCAACCAAGGCCTACGACCATTCAGGAAAGATACCTTGAATAATGTCATCTTCATCGTGTTTCTATTGATCGGAGCATTGGTGAGGAAAACTTGGTGGTTGACCATAGATCTGCAAACATGGGCCCCAGGGCAGAAAATCAAAACCTGTGCCACCACATCTGTCTGCTGGCCATCCGAAAGGTCAGAAAACGAAGGTTCCAGGAAATTGGATGAAACGCCCATGGCTTAATCTACCCGCCCGAAGTTTGGCCAGGACCGCTCTACCCCCCTGGTAGGATTCGGGCCCAGAGCCTAAAAACCTTGAGCCAAAATGGCTACGGAATAATAAACCACATATGGGGGGTCATCTATTCTTGTGTTCTCCCAGCCAGGTAGTGTTACAGGCCATGCAGGGAGAGCGTCAAGACAGCAAACCAGGTTTTGCCATCTTGGTTTCTTTGACGCTTGGCTTTGGGGTTGGGTTAAATTGGCTGAATACCTGAAGATATGTGTACATTATTCAGGAATTCTTTGTGACATACCCAATACAATATTTGTAGATCCCATCCCATCTTCACCCATGCCAGAAGTGCAAGATCAGAAGTAGTCCAATTGCTGGTTGATATCCATATTTTTTCCAGTGTATGCAATCACTTGCCGCATTTCCCGGAATTGGATGAAACCACCGTGCCACAGGGCGTTTTTTCATGATTTGTCCCTGAAATTCAATATACCCGTTCAGCAATGATAGGCATGACACGTATGTTATCTATGTTATGAGGTTTTATGTTGGGTTGATCCAATATGTTTTTCAATATACCCAAAATTTGCAACAGTTTGATGGACAACAATCATGACGGATGCAAGGTCTGCCCCTAGCTATACGTTGGTCAATGTTCTCCCATTCAACTGACTAGTTTGAGATGTCCAGCATAAATCCACTCGTTAAACGAGTTTTGTTGTAAACAGTAATTAAACATGTTCCCGATAGCCCTATAAAATATATAATTATATAGGTACATATACATATATGTATATATATATATACATATATATATATACATATATATATATATACATATCATATGTATAAATATATATATATATATACATACATAGATACTGTATTGGATAATATGAATCCTTTCCACCTAATCCTCAACCTGATCCCAAAAAAAATAAACGGTTCGGACTTGTTTTGTTTCAGGGGTGCCGTTGATCTTTTTTCGGGCGGGTCGAATCGATGGCCGTGTTAGTTGGAAATCTGGGGACCCTAAAAACAAAGACCACATGCCATTTGTTGTTATTATGAGGGTCCAAAACTAGCCTTTGGTAAACATACAAAAAGCTATTGAAAATGGCCATTTATAGTGAGTTTGACCATTAAACATGGTGATTTTCCATAATTATGGTAGTTTACCAGAGGGTAGCCTCAAAGGGCCTATATTGAGGAGCCCAATTTTAAGGAAGCCGAATTTGGGGCCCGGCTTCGTGGCCCTGGAAATTTCGACTTCCGAGGAAGTCGCCCAGATCGTCGTCGGTCTCGAAGCTTTTGAGTTGTCGTTTCACCCCGGCGGAGATGCCCTTAGGAGCCTTGGTGCCCGACCAAGGTCGGGCCAAAAACTGGCAAGATGTGAAGCCCAACAAAGAAGTTGTCAAGGGGAATTATTATGAATTATTATTGATCCAGATGATGGGAATACTCTGGAATGATGTGGGTGGGTCGTTCAATCCTGTGTTCAATCTCACTGAACGCTCAGAAAAGAACATTCAAATTATACTAAGGAAGATTCCCCAAAACTCATCACCGGTCAAATCTTCCACAAGCAAAAGGGAAGTTTCCAGCAAGTCAGCAATCTTTGATGCAGGCCGGATGGGCCCCAGTTGGACTTCCAGGATCACGGGATTCTAAACATCCAACCAACATTAACCAGCCATGTTTAGGATATGGAGATATTAACCAATGGATCCGACCATTATGGGATTTCTTTGGAATTATGTTGAATTATGGGGATATCATGGTATATGATGCTGGAACAAATACATATAGTGGGTTGAGAACCAACGGATACCAACGGCATGGTTTTGTGTTGTTTTTCTTTGTTCATTTATATATAACACATATGGGCCATATGGGGATACAATTTAGGGATGTGTTTTTTCCTGAAACAAAACTATCACCAATATGATAATTGGGTTTGGTACTAAAAACTGTTGGGAAGAAAAACATTGGAAATTATGGAAAACCCACAAACTCGTGAGACAGTCTTGAAGTTGAAGAGTCAATATTTTCCCAATTAGAACATTGCCATAAATTGGGTACCATTCTGCGGGCAATCCGCAAACTTATGTGTAGGTACCTCCAAGTGTATGGTTGATTAATGCCCGTGGCTATTATATAGTGGTTTGTGGTGTGCATCTTGAGTTTCTGTGGGACACGGGTTTGTTATCCTCATGAATCATGCATTGATCATTGTATGATGACCATTTCCAGTCTCCAAGGAGAGGGCGCGGCAGTGGTGAAAAACCATGGGCTCGCTCACAGCACGGATGCTTCGTCGCACAGTGTGCGGGAACGAATCATTTTTTGCCGCAATTGCAACAAAAGATGTGTTAACAAAGTGATAAGGCCACGTGAACCCAATAATAGACCTCCAATTTTGGAGGGTGTATAGCAACCATTTATGGTGAGTCAATGAAATTATTTTTTGGGTGTACCCACACCTAGGTGGGTTCCCAAAGAAATTCCCAACCATGCGGATGGGCAGGGAAGCCCTTGGAGACGACGAAATCGACACCAGTTTCGGAGTCAGAAAGTACTACCCTCTGGTTATGACTAGTTTGCTATTGAAAATGGCCATTTATAGTGAGTTTTACCATTTTACCCATTAAAAATTGTGATTTTCCATGTTTATGTTAGTATACCAGAGGGTATCATGTGCGATGATTTTTGAAGGTATCGTTTGAGATGGAAGCCTCTCTGTAAATATATATATATATATTTGCAAATGCCCGGTAAGACCATCTTCCATCGTGTACTGTGTCAAAACTGTAGCGAATATGGCATGGCAATTGAGTCTGGGCAGCGGCTTGCCGCTGAGTTTGTCAAAGACATGGTCAGATGGGAGACAATGCTGCAGTGCTTAAGATGTTTGTCCCATTTATAATCATTTATAGAATGTTATAAATGTGTTTTCCAATGTTTTCTCATTAAAACCTTCAATTAAAAGCTTGATCTTTAATATCATTCTCGCCTACATTTGCAGCAACGGGATGTCTTGGACGTGCATGCAAAACTAGTGTGACTTGGATGCACAAGTGCACAAACCATTTGGTAGATTTCTTGAAGCAAATGACTTTCTGCAAAGCTGCTTGCTCTCAGCCTTCACAACAAATCAGTATCTATCTTCAGGGCATTCCGGAGCAGCGATTTTTGGCGGTTTTAGGTTGGTTACATCATGTTACATCCATATATATATATATAGGTAAATTTACATACACATGTAATTATACATATACATATCATATACTGGATATCAGCATGTTTTATCGGCCAAAGATTTTTTGTTGATCCCTTTGATTTCACCAGGAAAAGTGGCCGCACCCAAAGGGCTTTGCTGCGGATGGTCATTGGTTCTTCATTCAAATGGTTCCCGAGAAGGAGGAGAATCTGCCGGAGATCCAGTCGCCCAGGCGGATCATCTCGGAGTATATCGAGTGGGATGGTCCATGATGGTCCCACGCGTCAGTCTACTCCCATTGAATTGGGTAGGTGTATGACGGCTTGTAGGTACCTTTTTAGATCCTTTTAGATCTTATAGATAATATATATATATTATCTATGATATATATATATTTGACATGATTATAATATATATATATGTATTATCATATGTAGATAAATTATATGTGTGTTATGTATTATTTTAGGATATATACATATATTATATATAATGTATATGTATCAGTTACGAGGGGTTCTAATCCTAAGCAATTTACTTCACACATTCGTTGTTTTTATCTCTTCACCAAGTACCCGGGCCGTACGTGCAGAGCTGGGCCTTGGGTCCGTTTTGGATGCCTGTCGGACTGTCGGGTAGGATCAATACTCGAATCTGGTTGGTGGTTTGGAATGTTTTTATTTTTCCATATATTGGGAATAATATTACTCCATATATGGTGGTTATTGCTCCATATATGGTGGTTTTCCCAACTGACGAACTCATATTTTTCAGAGGGGTAGGTATACCACCAACCAGTATTCCAACATGACAGGATGCAACAGGACTAAGATTCGACTCGTCCATCACCAGAAATCGGTGATTTGTGTGCCATTGGATTGCCTAAATTGGCACAACCGATGAGGCAATTTTGTGTCATACTGAGTTGGGGTAAATGTTCCCATCGCACTATTTCGGATATATAATATGATGTAATCTCTAACCGATACTTGAAAGCGGTTGGTGGTTTGGAACATTGTTTTAATATTTTTTATTTCCCATATATTGGGAATAGTAACCCCAACTGACGAACTCATATTTTCAGAGGGGTGTCTCAACCACCAACCAGTTGAAAGTAAGTGATCTTCAAAATCCAAAACGGGACGTTTTTGACCAACGAGGATCATTCAGGAATCAGAGCTGGTGAGACGAGACCGACTGTGATCCGACTTGTCCCCTTTTTTCGTATGGGCATATCTAAATGCGGTAACCATAGTTTTTTTGCAAGTTGCCAAGTGGGATAATTCTCTAAGTAACTATTTCACAAATTTCATCATACGTCAAATGTAAGGGTCCCAAACGGAGGATCATAGATCTAGATCAACAGCCTCAATGCGACGTCAATAGGAGTAACTATCCAAGCCATTGGGCCCCAAGACGCTAGCCTTGACAGGCTGGTTGATGGATCCATATAACTTTGGATGTACGATTAGGATGTCAGATTAATTAAGCCTGATATCTATCATATGGAATCCATGGATAGTCAATTATCCGGTCATAAAACTTTTATGGACATGGATAAGCCACTACATATTTGTAGTTAATGTTCCGATCAGGAAACCAATTGGTTTCCACATCTATCTTGTATCACTTTGGATATGGATAAGCCTAACTGCCAGTTATCCAAGGATAATATGGATAAGTCTACCTTAGGCTTCGGATAACCATTTTCCATTAATCATCATGATTAAGCGTTGTGAATCATGAAAAGTTGTAAACGATTATCAGTTATAGTTAGTACAAGTACGCATTATTTCCATCTCATAATCAATATTGATTAATATGAAAATTATTGGTGTCATTTATTTATTATGAGTATGTCCATTGTTTTCATGGATATATCAGTAAGATTCATCATTACAGTAACCATTATTGTTAAGCATGATTAACCGTTACTATTCACCATCATCAACCATTGTTAATCATCATTAACATTCATTAACCATAAAATATTTATCATCAGTCAGCATTATTCACCATGTTTAACCATCATTAACCATCAATTAACCATCATTAACCATCATTAACCATCATTAACCATCATTAACCATCATTATTAACCATCATTAACCATCATTAACCATCATTAACCATCATTAACCATCATTAACCATCATTGACCATCATTAACCATCATTAACCATCATTAACCATCATTAACCATCATTAACCATCATTAACCATCATTAACCATCATTAACCATCATGAACCATCATTAACCATCATTAACCATCATTAACCATCATGAACCATCATTAACCATCATTAACCATCATGAACCATCATTAACCATCATTAACCATCATGAACCATCATTAACCATCATTAACCATCATGAACCATCATGAACCATCATTAACCATCATTAACCATCATTAACCATCATGAACCATCATTAACCATCATGAACCATCATGAACCATCATTAACCATCATTAACCATCATTAACCATCATTAACCATCATTAACCATCATTAACCATCATTAACCATCATTAACCATCATTAACCATCATTAACCATCATTAACCATCATTAACCATCACTAACCATCATTAACCATCATTAACCATCATTAACCATCATTAACCATCATTAACCATCATTAACCATCATTAACCATCATTAACCATCATTAACCATCATTAACCATCATTAACCATAATTAACCATCATTAACCATCATTAACCATCATTAACCATCATAAACCATCATTCACCATCATTAACCTCATTAACCATCATCAACCATCATTAACCATCATTAGCCATCATTAACCATCATTAACCATCTTTAACCATCATTGACCATCATTAACCATCATTAACCATCATTAACCATCATTAACCATCATTAACCATCATTAACCATCATTAACCATCAATTAATCATCATTAACCATCATTAACCATCATTAACCATCATTAACCATCAATTAATCATCATTAACCATCATTAAAAATCAATTAATCATCATTAACCATCATTAACCATCATTAACCATCATTAACCATCAATTAATCATCATTAACCATCATTAACCATCATTAACCATCATTAACCATCACTCATCACGATATATGACTTCTCCGTCGCGGCCTGGCCGCCTGGCCGACCGCTTTTTTTTTGCCAGGCCGTGTCCGCCGGATTCGCCAGGTCAGTCTGAGAGTCTTGGATGATTTCATCCATCTATAAATGGATGATGTTGGGGTACCCCCATAGGAAATCTCCATATACTGTATACCATGAGTATGTTACATATCATATATATATATTTTATATATGCATATATATTTATACTATCTTTTGTATATGTGGAGTCAGACATATGTTTTTGTTCCCAGAAAATGGTACATATTGTTTACATATTATGATATTCACTTATTTTAGATGTGTATTGTATTATACCATTTGTTAGTTCTATTTCATTGTGTACTGTATATAATCGTATATTGTATCCAGGTGTGTTTGTGCTATACATATATATATATATATTAAATATTATTAAATATTATTTGATATCATTATATATGATTATGTATATATAAATATATGTGTATCGATTGATATCATACTACATTATTCTAGCTACACTTTACACTTTAGACACTAGACACCATCAGACATCTATACATATGTGACCTGTTGATTGAAAAACATGATACATGTTCTAGCATGTGCGGAATGAACATGCGCAACTAATGGTGCAACTACTTAACGCATGAACGCGTGTTCTTGATGGTAAACAAGAACGTCATTTAATTCAAATGTCTTCCTAGCCTCTGTAACGGTATTTAACGTAGCTACTTCATGTATCCATGGTTCATTTTCCATCGCTATATTAAGTCACCAGAGGGTACCAGAGATGATTGTGAGTTCGATCAGCAGCAGTTTTTTTTTTGGGGGGGGGGTGATATCTCTCGGTCTTTGGCGTGTTCAAAACATCAAGTTGGCAACTTATATATATACTGTAGGTTTGTTCATAATATCCAAATGTAAATAGATATATATATATATGTGTATTTCTTTTAATATATATATAGATAGATAGATAGATAATCATGTATAGAATATACATATTATATATAGTATACATATATATATAATACATATATATATA
Source organism: Cladocopium goreaui (assembly GCA_947184155.2). Lineage (NCBI taxonomy): Eukaryota > Dinophyceae > Suessiales > Symbiodiniaceae > Cladocopium > Cladocopium goreaui. The sequence continues at coordinate 17,940 of CAMXCT020004513.1, forward strand.
TATATTTATTTATATATACATAAGCAGCACATGTATATATATATATATATAATATGCATACATGGATTACTCTCTCTCTCTCTCTCTTGTAGTTCCACGTTGTTTCAAGGTGTAAAACCATGACCCGCTTGCTGCACCCATCCAGGACTCCCTCATTGAAGGTCTTTCGCGACGATGAGCCCTTGACAACAAAGCCGCCAACCCCTCCATTCCAGGACACCTGTGACTTCGCTGTTCAAGTACCATAAAAAAAAACTGTACGATGGGAAAGTACTTTCGAGGGTCACTCGAAAAGATTCCTATTCACATGTATCTTTCTACTGTTTCCATCTTTTTCTGAGGAGACAGTTCAGTAGAGTTTAGTCAGGGTTGATATTGTGAGTGTTGGTTCGTCACGTTGACACTTTCGATTTTGTTCGGTGGATATTACATGTTCATACATGTTCATTGCATCTTCAAATGAACGACAAACCACTGGAATCGCACTTTACGTAACCAACCAGCTATTTCCAACCCCTCTATTTGGAGGATCATCCTACTTAGTAACTGGTTAGTATAACCATAGCCTCCATGTAGAAATGGCATAAAGCTGGAGACCTGAGAACAGGACGTGCGATTGGTGCGGTTGGTGGGACAGGGTTCCTTCGGATGCGTGTACTTCTCTCTTTGGAGCGGTGCAGCTGTCGCATGCAAGGCGCGAAGCTAAAAAACCGCTGACGACACGTTGCGATGGATGGGAACAAAATACAGGAACAATAAGTTCTATCAATGGCGACCTTTTTGGGTGATAACTGGATTTAATTGGGCGGCACATGTTTGTTTTCGAGATGCTTTTTAATGATGGAAGATAAGAGCAAGGATATCTATCATCAATAAACAAAAACAGAATATGATAAGACATGTTGAGAATGATTTTTACTCTGATGTCGTTTGATTGTAACGATTTGTGGCTAGAAACCGTTTACATTGTCATTATCCCATGGAATATCCAAGGCAGAATCTTCGGCTACCCCAGTCACTAACCACTGAGCTGGCTGCAAAATCTATGGGTCAACACCCTGGTACCCTGGTGAACAGCATAGAATAGCTGCCAAATGGATGTTTATCCCCAGAAAAGTCTAGCACAATAAAAGTTCATGGATTCTGATGTATCACTCTGTAGGAGTTTCTTGGTGGATTTTGGGAAAACCCTCGGACGCTCTTTTTTCGTCGAGAAAAGTTCTCCATGCAGGGGGTGTTTCCCAACCAAATCCCAGTACAGGGTACACATCCAGTAGCCTCTGCTAATTTGGCACAGCTGAAAGTTACCATGTTGAAGAGGCAAATCATCAATGAACGGGCCATTTCCATTTCTCATAGCGTAAAATTACCACAACTTTGAACGAGGATCCGGGCAGCAGCCGCCGGGTAGGTCATCAAAACGGTGATAACCAAGAAGAATCAGAAAGATCTCGAGGTGCGGTGCGGCATATTGAAGGTGAGTAACTATTAGTAATGATCAGTTTGAGCAATCATCCCATGATCATTTTCCCAGATGAAGCCTATAGCTCTAGATTTCCAACAATAATGGATGCAGATCTACACCCTAGTGATTTACGTGAGTTTTGTGCCTGCTGTTGGGTTGCAAAGCTGGGTTAATATGTATGTGATATGAATATTCGCTGGAAATCGGTTAATTCAGATTATCTATGGCGTGTTCTTTATCCATCAACCAGTTGACCCAGCTCAGCTCATACCGACTTCACCCCCAATCGCCTGTGGGTTGGTACCACTTAAACCACCTAATATGGAGGTTTCCCAATGGCTGGGGGGGTACCCCAGTCGTCCTAACTCATGGTCGTTCATGACTTGGATGATTTGGGCCTTATGACTTAGGAAACCACCGGCCATGTGTCGTCTTGGTGTTTTTGTCTCCGGAGAGACTCACTTGCCACTGACTGGCCATCCATTTTGTAAATACCATCTGGTTAATTATGACTAACATAGCCATGGACAATCCCTTATAAATGCAGGTTTTAATGGGAAAATCATCTATAGATGGGCCATTTTCCATGGCTATGCGGCTATGTTAAATAACCAGAGGGTATATTCTAGTACATGAGATGTGGGTATGTCTGAAAACACGGTAGCTACCCTACTGAGATGGGAATTTTGGCTGACTCTAACACCTTCATGTGCCAGACTTAATCTCATATTGTACCCTGATGCTATTTTCACAAAATGGTTGCTTTGGTACACCCCTCATGTTTTGACTCATGTTTCCTATCCCCATGTTGCTGGTGAATACCACTCTTACTGCTGCTGATTCCGTCCTCATAAATCATCAATGAATCTCTGTATGTGAATCCTTTTCCCAAAAATCCATCATCATTACCCAGAATAGTCCCAAGAAGCCAGGGTTCCGCACATTTTTTTTGTCAGGTGTTGTAGCTGCTTTTTTTCCCATAATTTCCAAGTGTCCAACTGTTCTATTTGGGGGTTGGTAGTATAAACCCCAAATCAATAACCAAACAACGATGATTTGCCAAGTATATCCCAAATCATAGGCGATTAAAAATATCAAACCTCTGTAAATGATTAGTAAATCCACGCAAAACCTAAATAAATATATATATATATATATCGAATCATGGTTCGATCCTCGTTGAGCAACTAATCAGAGGCCATACCACTTGTCCAGCACCGAAGTGAGGAACTCACCGCCAAACCTCACTTCGAGGCCATTCTCTCTCTGCGGAGCCTCGGTGATTTAACCCGTGATCAAGCATGGCAATCGAAAATCCCAATGGAAATATTTTGAATGTGAATTGGATGGGAAGATTGAATATATATATAAATATGTTACTACATTTTTTTGTTTGACATCGGCCCACTGCTGCTTCACGCTGCGGCCATGCATTAGTCTGATTGAATTCAACACTACATATGTATATATATAATATATATAAATGGGAATATAAATGGAGATTTGAATGGGAAGATTGTCTGCAAGTGTTTGATTTTCCATGACCATGGGTGATTACCGGAGGGTAAGCGACAATAAAATGGTGGATGGTTATTGTTACTAATGGGAATAAACATTTTATAATGGGTTTGTTTTAATCATGGGGATATATAATGGTGATTAATATACAGTTAATACATATATATATATACATATTGGTGGTTGTGTATGGGGTTATATGTGTTTTAATAATGGGAATATAATCGAACCCGTTTTGTGATGGATTGTATGCCATTTACTATCAGTTTACTGATTATAATATTATATTATAATCCATTGATGTATTGTGCCCATTTTTTTCTTATGGGGATATCCTGGCCTCAAATAATCAACCTTTGCCAACTGCTTGGTTGTTAAATGCCATTCTATGGGGATAGAGCCAGGGATTTGTTTGGATGATGTTTGATCGATGATCCTGACGAGCAGACTTGAAACTCTTGGGGGTTGAAACCAGCAGTCAGTTTTGGAGGCGCAAACACGAGTTTTGTGACATATTTTTAGTATCAAACATGCCTGAAATCTGGGATCAAAGATGTTGTGATAAATCTCTCAGATGAACATATGTAAACTACATTGGCGATGATCGGAGTTGTGTTTTCTTGGAAAGATTGGGAATGAGGTATTGCCAGTTGTTTGGCTTCACTCTTAGTTGTTTTTTTCGAAAAAAAAGGAGAGTTGTTTGGTTTAGAGGTTTGCGCAGAGTCACCTGTTTTATGGTGAAACTTTGTGTGTTGTTTGCATACACTGAATCGGATGAACATATCCTGAATATGTGCACATAAATGTATTACTTCTATACCAAAGTATGATTGAATAACGGCAACTCATTGATTCAATGTATCCTCATGTTTGCCATGGTTATTCAGTGGCCATGGCACAGATGTTTCACGGTCCTCAAAGGTCCCCCAGTGACGTTTTTTTGTTTATAACCATAGTACGTGTATTAAATTAATTTAAATTATATATATATGGTAAAACCATAAATCATAAATGGTATATAAATGGTAATAATTCCAATAAACATCTACCATAGTTGTCAATTGGTTTATAAACCATAAGTTGGTTTACATCTACCATACACCCGAAACTTATTGTAGTTATGTTCACCAACTTAGCTAATGAACTGGGCACCACCTTGTTTATTCTCCCAGCTACCCGCTGTTTGGCTTACTCGCCCCCTAGGATCTCGCATCCAAACTTGGTTCAAACTTTCAAGCATGGCGAGCGCGTGGCTGGGCGAATTGTTCCACAGCTCTTGGACCTTTGCAACTTATGATTTTCCACCTGGACATGGGAATTAAACCCATAACACTTGCCATTTTAAAAAGGAAAAACAATGGAAACTGTCTGGAAACTGTGAAAAACCATGGGATTTAGAGGTGCACCGTATTTTCAGACACAGCCAAATATGACCATTTTGAAGAGGCATACACATGGACAAATCATAGTTTCGGCCGCAAGGAATTGAAAAGCAACTGCCAAGACTGGCCAAATCTTGTTGAATGGTTGGTTGATGGGTCATGTCATGTCATGTCTTTGCCCGTGTGTTTTTTACTGTAAATATTGGCGTCTCTGAAAATGGGGAATTCATCCCCTCCCAATGGCTATCACATGATACCCTCTGGTAAAAGTTTACATAACTATGGAAATTCACCATTTTATAGCTGGGTAAATCCACTATAAATGGCAATTTGCAATAGCTATGTTAGTTTACCAGAGGGTAGTAGGGATACTCATGATGGACCAGTGGATGGATTGGAATACTGTACTTTTTTCAATCGCAAAGCCATATCCCACCAGCAATCCCAGCGAAGTGGCACCCAATCCTAGCAGGGACCCACTTCCACGTGCTCCAAACCCCTGCCCACGTTTCTGTTGAGAATTATCATTGCGGTAGAACCGAATAGAAACAATTGAACCAGTTCGAGGGGCTCCAAATATGGTGATGTTTGATGGATTTGTGGGGCCCTCGTTATTTAGTCATGTGGACCAGTCCCCTAGTTCAGGTTCGAACATCCAATTTGATGCGCTGGGCTTGGCCAACACAACTTGCACACCTGTGTGACACTCCAAATTGATTTTGAATGGGTAAACACATGTAAACACTTTAATTACTAGTTATTTGTCCATAGTTGTTCATGTGGGTATGGGTTTGGACAAAATTGTCTGGTGAAATATATATACTGTATACATAATTATACATATTATTAGGATTAATTAGGTACAGAATCTTAACGACAAACATATATCAACAAAAAAACATGAAACAAAATTTCCACATTTCCTCGGGGTGCATAGTTGTTATATCCGTCGCCATGTGTCCATTCCATCAAGGCTGGCAGACAGATCATCAAACGTATGGACTGATCGATGTTGCTCTTTATATATATATATATATATTCGTATTATATTTGTTACATTAGATAGACACATAATGTCTACACACAATAGCATATATATATATATGGACACGTATTTATTATTGTTTATATATATATATGAAATATATATATATATATATGTATTTGCATATAATTATAATATATATATATACACGCATCACATAATGATTATATATAATTCACATTATGTACATACACATGTAGAATAGCATATTCATTATATCCACTCGAAGACACGTCACAAGTCCATGGATCTTTACAGGCTCTGGAGCTGAAAAAGGCACAGAAGGTCTACGAGACCTGGATCGTTCAGGCCCCGTTTTTGGCGCTGAGCACACGGAGGGCATGGCTGCGAAGATGAAATGAAGGTTTAACATGGGAAAAACATCTATAAAATAATTATAAATAAGTAAATAAATGCTGATATCATGGGGAAATCATCAACATCGGGGAATCAAAGTGTCAGCCAATGATCTGAATTTGTCCAGAGATTTTCGTTCCGAACTGGCTGTTGAAGTGGGGAAGACCAGTTCAGTCGCCAATGATCACTTTTTTGGGGATAGCCAGCCTAACAAATTAGCCAAGGCTTTTTCATGCGGAGTTGACATGAACAAGAAGGGACTGAACATGATGGAATTCATAATGTGGTGTTTTTTCTCTGGCGGGGTGGAGAAGCAAGAGCTGTATCCAGGGTGAAATTCCAGCTTTCGCTGGTTCAATTTGATTTGCCATAGTGGTTGCTCCCCACAAAATGAAAACTCCCTGGAAGCCTGAAGTCTCAACTGTTGCCTTTTGGCAACGTCTCAGCCACTCTGAAGCTGCATCATTAGCATCGTTTCATTTGGTACCTGGGTACCTGGAAATGGTGGATTGACTCCATGATTTAACGCCGGCACGGCCATATTGTTTTGACTTCTGGCCTCACCTTCCCCATGCCTTGCTACCTTGTTTCTTTCTGTTAGTTATATAGCAACCCCCAACGAGATAGAAACGTTGGAAACCCGAAAATGATGGAGAGAACATCAACAAACCATCCTGGACATACTATTCTTTTCGGCATCCTTTTGGCGGTTAAAATTCAAGACGAAACAACATCCTAATCATTCTCACCTCAGAATGCGCAACCTCCATAGTGGTCTCTGGCCATTCCAGGAATGGTGCGATGGTGGGACCCTGCAAAGCATTTGCTCCTCGGTCTGCTCGCAAAGAAATGTAACCATTGTAACCCATCCAAGATTAACGTATCCCTGTGGATCCTCTATGCGACTTTACCATGATGGAGACGTAGAATCTGTTGAACACAATAAATATATAGGTCCCCTGCGAGGAAGACGCTCCATGGGTGTTGAACGTGGACCCAAGAGTCACCGAAAAAGCCTGTGCCATATTCCCAGTGAACATGAAAATAGCTGATGAATGGGCCTTCATTCCCTGACAAACCTGACAATTGTACTTGTTGCACCGTAAGTTTTGACCTATCCTCACATGTTCATCCTTGTCCAGTAGGCACTGTTGGGACATTTTCTCACACTTTGTGAAAGATGGGATCCAACATGTTCGCATCAAGCGGTAAATGGATACATTTTTTTGCGCACAACAATGGTAACAGAGCTCTTATTGGTGGTATCTTGCGGTATCCTCATGATTTTGTTGATCTTATTGACCATCCATGCATGGCAATTGTAAATGCTTACCGGTGAAAGATGTGATTTTGGGGTACTTACCGGTCTTTTAGACAAAGTTCCATGCAATACACCATTTATATATCATATTGCAGTTTATTTATTTGTAGTGACATGATTATCAAAATATCTAATTGTATCTAATTATATATATATGCACAACATATACACAACATACAATCATCCTTCATATTCCCATAGTATCCCCACAATATCTCTTCGAAGGAAGTTTAGAAGTCAAACTTCCGACAATATGGACAGATGAAAAGCAGAGGTGGTAAGAGTCAAAGAAGAGAAGAGAAGAGAAGAGAAGAGAAGAAGAAAGAAGATCAAAAAGAGAAAGTCTCAGAAGAAAGAAGATCCATGATCCAGGTGCCCGAAAAGGTAGGAAAGTCGCGAAACACTGTGTTTTTTTCCAATGATTTGTGGTTCTAAAGTATCGAAAAGTAGGCTCGCTAAAGCGGCGGGTGCAGAGCCAGCTGGCCGGATGAGAGATGAAAAATTACGCGCCGTTGTGGCGCGAAGCACATTTCGAAGTAAACATGACAAAACACACCATGCTCGGAGCACTTTTGGAAGTTGAGATGTCGAAAAGGTGCACGCCGTTGTGGCGCGAAGCACATTTCCAAGTCAAAATGTTGAGAACGCCAGGGGTTCGGAGCATTTTTGGACGTTCAGATGTGCTTTCGCACAAGGGATTGTGCACCGTGTCAAAAGTGAGCAAAACGTGAGGGTTTTGTAGCATTTCCAAAAACGATGGCGGGCGTGGGACATTTGAAGAGGATCTTCAAAGATGCATTTCGCGTGGCAGGCGCAGTGCAAAAGACATGTTCATCAGAGATGTTAGGAGGTCAGGGCGCTGATTTCCTCAGAGGGGTTGCATTTTGGAGCATCAGATCTTCAGGTTTGCTGAGATGATTTTGCGTGACAGGTGTGCAGCACTTCGTATGACCTGGCATCGCTTTTTCGGGGCAGGCGCGATAGTTTTTATAGACAAATGGACTGGAAAAATCGCAAAACGCATTGGTACGAGGCCGTCAACTCTGCACTCAACTTTCCATTTTTGAAGGAGGTCTCGCAGAAGTGCTTCGTTTTTGATGTTGTCAAGTGCAAAAATTGAGGAAGTCTCCCTGCATTGCTGTGGTTTTTGATGTTGTCAAGTTTACAAACTGAGCAAGTCTCGCAGAATATCTTCGTTTTCAAGCTTGCAGATAGATAGATAGGTAAGATAAGATAAGATAAGATAGATAGATAGATAGCTAGATAGATAGACAGACAGACAGACAGAGAGAGAGAGATAGATAGATAAATAGATAGATAGATAGATAGATAGCTTGATAGATTAGATAGAAAGATAGATAGATAAATGGATAGATAGATTGATAGCTTGATAGGTGAGATAGATAGATAGATAGATGCATAAGATAAGATAAGATAAGATAAGAATAGATAGATAGATGGATAGATGGAAAGATGGATAGATGGATAGATGGATAGACGGATAGATGGATAGATGGATAGATGGATGGATGGATGGATGGATAGATAGATCGAAACATAGATAAACAGACAGACAGACAGACAGACAGAGAGAGAGAGAGAGATAGATAGATAAATAAATAGATAAATAGATAGATAGATAGATAGCTTGAAATATAGATAGATCGATAGATAGATAAATAAATAGATAAATAAATAGATAAATAGATAGATAGATAGACAGATAGAAGAGATTGGTAATTAGATGAGACAGAGAGACATCGATAGATACATAGATCGATAGATAGATCGATAGATAGATCGATAGATAGATCGATCGATAGATAGATAGGTAGATAGATACATAGATAGGCAGATTTACAGAGAGAGATAGATGTATAGATAGATAGATAGATAGATAGATAGATAGATAGATAGATAGATAGATAGATAGATAGATAGATAGATAGATAGATAGATAGATAGATAGATTCATAGATAGATCGATCGGTAGACAGACAGACAGACAGACAGACAGATAGATAGATAGATAGATAGATACATAGATTGACAGACAGGCAGACAGAGAGAGAGAGAGAGAGAGATAGGTAGGTAGGTAGGTAGATAGTCAGAGAAAGAGAAAGAAAGAGAGAGAAGGAGAGGAGACCTTAACCACCTGTCGGTCCATCGGTGGCTTCGCACTGCCATCCGTGATTCACAACAACCAGGCTCTCCTATAGGTTTCCTATTTCTGAAACTTCCGCCACCGCCTTGCGCGGTACTACTGGTATGGGTGGTGTTCGAATACCCTGGATGTTGTTTGGACAAAAAACTCCGCACGCCCTGCAAGTCGCAGGTAACGAAGCGCGGATGGAAGGAAAGCGTGACTGGGCTGCCGAAATGAGCAGTGTCCAGTTGACCCTTGTTGATAAATTAATGTATTTATTGAGGATATAGCCATCAGTTCTAGAGGTTTTAAGTCTTAGTCTTAACGAATATGGGGATGTAATTAACAAATTATGGTTTATTCGCTCTAAGAATTTGAACCCTGCTCTCAACCAACCAGAAAAATAGAGCGACGATTGAAGGTACTTATTGAATGCTAATGCACCAAAATCATGTTGTTGCAGGTCGCAGGTCCATGACTATTGATTATTTATCCATATGGAATAGTATATTCCACTTACGATATTTTTTTGCCAGGTGGTGTTAATGGTTAGCCATTTAGCCATGGTGTTTATTGGCAAATTTGATTGTTGATCATCTTTTCCCTCAGACTTTCATGATTGTTTTTGGGGAAGTGCAGGCCTGGCCATTGTTTTCAGATACCCTCTGGTAAACAAACATAGCTATCGAAAATTGCCATTCATAGTTGATTTGCCCATTAAAAATGTGATTTTCCATAGCTATGTTAGTTTACCAGAAGGTATTGTTTTCAGACCAAAGTTTGTTAGTGTGAGAATCACTCCAAACATGCGAGGGTATCAGTCATCCTGGAATCCTGGAGATTTCTGGACACAATCACTTTATATGCTGACGGTACTTGATACCCTCTGGCTATTCAACCTAGCTATGGAAAATGACCCATTTATAGATGGTGCGCCTATTAAAAGTGATGATTTTCCATGGCTATGTCAAACAACCAAAGGATAATGTTTGACAACTGATTGGCCGCCATGTCTTCATTTTCGCTCATGAAATCTCCATTTACAGAGTCAGTCCCAATGTTTGCTGTTTTTGTGTCCGTTCAAATTCGCATCTTTCGCTGAATCTCCCCATCATCGCAACATCGGAAAATCGGAACCATGGTCAAATCGGATTCCTGGGGTTTCCTAGACCTTCGAGGGCCTCAACGGACCCTGGTTGATGTCTCGGAGAACATGTTGTTTTTTGAACCGCAGCCAAACTGACTGATGATGATGTTGTTTCGGGGATTTGAAACTGCCAAAATAGCGAACAAATTGGCCCAGAAAAGTCATATCATTTGAGAACTTACACTATGGGAATCTCCATTAAGCCACCACTATTTTTAGGTTCCACTGCTGAATTTTTCTTACTTAAATCCAATCCCATGAGACCTCCATGCCATTCCCATTTCAGAGATGATGTTGCAACTAAATCCATTAATTTTGCATTTCAGGAATATTTTTGGTTAATTAAATTGTTACCTGCTATATCCGCATAAGATGCTTGGCTCGTTTGACAGGTTTGCTCCAACTCATTCTGGGTCAATTATAGCCACTTCTTCGGAGGGAAAGTGGTTGATGTCATTTTCACCTCCCCCAAACATATCGGCGCTGGGAGCACCCATGTTCGTATATATATATATATATAATATGCCATTATATCCCCATGATAGCCTCTTGAATTTCCATCCCAATGAAGGTCTACTGGAATCCCTGGAGATTTTTCTGGAGATTTCGCGCGCGGGGCAGTACTTGCATGAGATTGGCCTGATTCATGGAGATCTCACGAGCACCTAGGACAAAACAAATGCTATCGATGTGGTAAGATTTCCATGGAGCATGACGATGTGTACATATATTTATATATATATATATAATTATATGAGTATCCGACAAAATTATTAGATGAAACCTTCACAACCGATAGGGGACGACCCCATACCCCTAGATTCCAACACGTTCCCACAATAATCTGGGATAGGCTGCTTTTTTTCTACAGCAACGACTACAAACAGGGCTGTAAACAGCTACCTCAGTTAGCTTTCCCTTGGAGAGCACCAAGCATATTGTTTGCGGCAATTCACGCTCCATTCCCACCGTTATTCCAACCGATACCAACCAATACCAATTTTTGCAATTATCCTCACTTGCCGAGACCATACCCCACCTACTCTTACTACTCTTACTACTCTTACTACGCTTACTACTCTTGATACTACCACTACTACTACTACTACTACTTCTACTACTTCTACTACTACTACTACTTCTACTACTACTATTAATACTACTACTTCTACTACTACTACTTCTACTACTACTACTACTACTTCTACTACTACTACTTCTACTACTTCTACTACTTCTACTACTACTATTATTACTACTATTACTTTTACTACTATTACTTTTACTACTATTACTTTTACTACTACTACTACTACTTCTACTACTACTTCTACTACTACTACTACTTCTACTTCTACTACTACTACTTCTACTACTTCTACTACTTCTACTTCTACTACTACTACTACTACTACTACTACTTCTACTACTTCTACTACTTCTACAACTTCTACTACTACTACTTCTACTACTTCTACTACTTCTACTACTTCTACTACTACTATTATTACTACTATTATTACTACTACTACTAGTACTAGTACTATTACTACTACTACTACTACTCCTACTACTACAACTACTACTACTACTACCCACAATATGGACAGATGAAAAGCAGAGATGGGAAGAGTCAGAGAGAAGAGAAGAGTAGAAGAGAGAAGATTAGAGAAGAGAAAG